>JAVTVY010020951.1:0-83474 GCA_036873755.1 Hanleya hanleyi
CATGTTTATTGACAACAATAATCAATTACCCCTACCCTTAATATTAAATTTCTGTATTTACCAATTATATGTAGCAATTTTCTGTGAGATACATGTCCCTGTGCATGGCCCATCCTCGCCTTCCTGGGGGAGTGGGATGCTCCACATTTTTTCCTCAGGACATTCCTTCCATGTGATGCTTCACTCTCTCCCCTCCCCCTAGCCCAATAAACTTCACCACCATGGAACAGATAATGTTGCAATAGCATACATAGTTCCTCCATGGTACCGTACAGGCTACAGCCCTTTGGATATCTGAAAGCATGCGATGACAGCAAAACTAACGTACTGGTACTGAACCTCCCCTCCCCTATATTTTGCACTCCCAGCTAGACCTAGCCCAAACGGCACGAGATTTCAATGTATTTTTATTCACAGCGATTTTTTAAAATTACAAATTCTTCAATATTCTCACCTCTATATCAAAATCTGTCAAATCGAAAGCAGCCCGGAACAGAGAGCAGAAATGAGCTATGCTTGGGACTTCCCACCAGGACCGGATTTCTGTGAAAGAAAATGAATTTTTGTGTGACTTTTCTACTTTCTTGTAAAGCTGGTCAGATACTGACAGTCTTGTAAAATAATGGGAAGAAAAGCGTTCAATACATACCATCCATGTCAAACCAGCAACCTTCTTCCTTTTTGTTACCTTTCTTTCGAACATCGCGTCGCGTCGCGGGCCTTGGCGAACTCTCCACTTCCGGGTCAGTCAGTGCATCCTTCCGTAACCGAAGTTCGGCTGTTTCCGATATGGACAACAACAACAACAACAACAACGCGGTCGGACCGTACAGATTTCAACTGAATAACTTAATTTTTTCTTTGCGTCCTCTATGGGGTTGCAAAAACGCAGAGAATAAATTAATTGCTATTACTCCATTTTTTTTCAAGAAATCGTTTATCTCCGGCGAAGATGCGAACTGATTTATGGGTAATGTGACCCAAACTCCCAAACATGGCGGACTTCTAGAAAGTTGGCAGTTCTGCGAAGAAGATGTGATTTCTGCGAAATTTTGACCATTACTCGCACCTGTCAGTTGACAGATTGTTTTCTGAAGACATGTAAGTTAGCAACAGTTAATGTTCGGTGGTAGTAGTGCACTATATTTCCTCCTTTATATATGCTATTTGATGTTCTGTCAACGAGCTGCATAAATTTTGCAAAGGAGTTCACCTACTTTTATCCAAGTTTCATGTCTTCGACTTCTTTCGTTTCGTTACTACTACGCCAGGATTCGTCTTATTCAGTTTACCTAAATAATCCTGGACCACTAAGTTCCATGGGCCATACAGGTTAATTGTGCAATAAAACAATCCCTCCCCACTTCCACTATATTTTGGCAAACGGTTCGGTACCGATCGCCGTTTGGAGCTGATTCTCTTAGACAGGTCCTGGATAATATCCCAAATGGGATATATATCTCAAATGGGATATAATATCCCAATTGAGATATTCCCCCATATCCCAAATGGGATATCTCATTAAAGTATTGTCCACAATTGGCAAAGCCAGACATCCTCGGACAGGGTTTGGAAATGGACATGTTCATCATGAAGTAAACTAAGCAGCATGCCTCGTGTCGTACCTAAAACCTCACTCAATTTTGTTGACATGCAATTTTATCTTCTTGACAAAATTATCAGAAAAATTACTTTATCAAGGTACCCAGTAGTGATTGTTAATATATATTGATTATGATTTAGAATGAATCAATTCATAGCCACCTTTCTCTAAAAATATCATAATGGCCAACAACAACAACACAGCATACTATAACCTGGACATAAGCTGAAAGTGCTCAGGAGACAAATATGGGACAATTATAGAGTTTGTGAATTGGATCTTTTAGAAGCTCACTTCGCTTCGTGTAAATGCATATATACTGCTTGGTGTTCATACTCCATGTAACTGGTAGATACAGATACATTTATTGTCATATATCCCATTTGGGATATCAAAAAATATCCCATTTTGGATATCATATCCCATTTGGGATATATATCCCATTTGGGATATTATCCATGACCTGTTAGACGGAGGTATCCCAGCAGCCTTTGCTGCGCTCCGTGACAACTGTGGCGTGGGCTAAAGCAAGGCCTAGCGACGTATTCACTTAGCCCAGGCAGACCACGCTTCTCGCCGTTAAATCGTATTTCCTCGACGTTTGCGGCTGGTAATCATTTGGAATCGATAATATATTGTTAATAAGGTAACATTTAACAGCTGAAAGGATCAGTTGTGTGGTAAAGACTCCAGGAAAGGGTAATAAACAGCTCTAAATAACCCACAACACTGATCTACAGGGCGCTGTCCTGGGGTTAACACAGCGGCAACACCGTCATTGTCGGCATATAACACGGATAATCTGTTTTAATTTCCCCCCATAAAGCAGTTAATTATCCATATTCAGTGATTGACTTATTAAATGATTGACTTATTGATCATGAAATGCTAAATAACGCAGATATATAATTGTAGCAAAATTCCTTCACCGTTATGGATAGTCTGTGTTCTTCTGCTTTTATAAAGCTGTTAATTATCCAGATTTAATGATTGACTTAATGATCAGGAAATGGTAAATAATGCAGATATATACTTGTTTTAGCAAAATTCCTTCGGTTATATATAAACTGAGTTTTCATGACAATCTCAGACCATATTTACAACTAGCACGATGAGTTACGAATATTCAGATAATCTGCCAGGTGAGGCAAAGACAAGATATCAGTCAAAACTCTCGTTAGTCGGTTTGGATAAATGCCCTTACAAGTTTGACTGTTTATACAGAAAATTTACCATACGGTTATAAGCCACGGATACATACTCCTCCATGCTGATGTTAATCATTTAATAAGTCAATCACTGAATATGGATAATTAACAGCTTTATGGGGGAAATTAAAACAGATTATCCGTGCTATATGCCGACAATGACGGTGTTGCCGCTGTGTTAACCCCAGGATTTTAACGGCTGGGTTAGCGCCCTGTAGATCAGTGTTGTGGGTTATTTAAGAGCTGTTTATTACCCTTTCCTGGAGTCTTTACCACACAATTGATCCTTTCAGCTGTTAAATGTTACCTTATTAACAATATATTATCGACTCCAAATGATTACCAGCCGCAAACGTCGAGAAAATACGATTTAACGGCGAGAAGCGCGGTCTGCCTGGGCTAAGTGAATACGTCGCTATGCGTTGCTTTAGCCCACGCCATTGTTGTCAGGCAGCGCCGCAAAGGCTGCTGGGATACTCCCGTCTAAGAGAATGAAAAAAATAATACTAGAGCTTTATCATCACTATATTAGCATAATTAACAATACAGCAGACGATCTGCTGTATTGTTATAGGCCGATAAATTTGTTATGGTTGATTGCCCCACATGCCGTGGTCATCAGGTTTGGGATAAAGCTATTTGGAGCTTTTTTAGATCCATCGGGCTTTTTTAGCTTGATCGAGCTTTAAAAATGTGACTTTTACTCGTACTGATCATGAGATGTCCAATTTCCGCGGCGAAGCGGGCGTTGACAGTTTCACCGTGCTGAGATAAACATGGGAGAAGTTCAAAACCGAAAGAATCTCCCTTGTTCACAATTGCGTTGTTGTTATATTTCATATCAAATTATTCTTATGATGCACAGCCAACAACGTTTCCTCACCTCCTGTATTGCCATCAACACTTTATATCTCCTCATGAAACGTCCAACTTGAAGCCATCTTGGCGCCTCGCTTTCAATATGATCTGGCCAGCCCACGTGATCGGATATGCCGAAATATGGATTTTTAATTTTCCATCGGGTATGGTGGACCTGAATGCACATCATGTACATACAAACCAAACTTTTATTTGGGCAAATAAAATACTGTGGGTTAGTACAGTTCAAATCATGGGACAGTACATCTGGAATCCCAGATTTCATACTTAATAGTTGGTGGCATGCCTGAAGTGCCTGTTCATGTCGTGTAAACGTGGTGTGTGCGTTTTGACAGGAAAGGAACAACTACTGCTATTGGTTCTGATGACAAAATAATATATCTTTTATTCAACGAGTTTCACCACCATGTAATCATTCTTTAGATGTGATTAGTAGTTCATTTTTTTATTCCATATTTGAAATTTTGGCTTGTATGTGCATTCAGGTCCACCATACCCGATGGAAAACTAAAAATCCACATTTCGGCATATCCGATCACGTGGGCTGGCCAGATCATATTGAAAGCGAGGCGCCAAGATGGCTTCAAGTTGGACGTTTTATGAGGAGATATAAAGTGTTGATGGCAATACAGGAGGTGAGGAAACGTTGTTGGCTGTGCATCATAAGAATAATTTGATATGAAATATAACAACAACGCAATTGTGAACAAGGGAGATTCTTTCGGTTTTGAACTTCTCCCATGTTTATCTCAGCACGGTGAAAATGTACAATAGTATGCTTGACTTGGTACAGGTGCCTTTTAACTGATCACTAACACTATTAGTAGCCTTGTACACACCTTACCTGCGCATCCCCTTTGAGCATAATGAACTTGCGACAGGTAATCCCGTGTATACTTCCGGAAGTTGTAATCAAATAAACAATACTCTCAAAACACGAAGTGGTCTGGACCATTCCGGGCGTTTCTGGGTTTTAGTAGGCGCCAAATTTACTGCCAGCGTTGTCAGATATATAAGTTAGCCAGCGAGGGCAGTCGATGTGTGAGCTAGATTTGTAATCAAAATCACCCCACTATGGATCAGCCAAGACGGGAAGGTGAATATTGAAACATTGAAGTTATTGTATGAATAGCTGTAGATTGAAAGATCCCTTCAAAATAACTTACTTTCCGTTATTGACTGCCTTCTAGTTGCTTGCCTCTCGTTGCCCCGCCATTTTTTCAGCTTTAAACAGATTCGCGGATATCTCGCGAGATCGTTCAAATTAGCATGTTAAGGGACCATATCATTTTGGCGCACATTACAAACAATGAATGCCCACGAGAGGTGTTGATTAAATAATTTATAACCAAATACCAGGCTGACAAAATCAAAATGGGCCTATAGTATATCGTCTGCAAACGAAAAATAGAATTTCCAGTTTGTTATATCCAAACTGTTATGTGAGGTTCTCGCAGGCAAATTATCTGGAAGTCAAATAAGCCTATCCCTCCAAAATGATAGCCTACCCGGTACTGTCTGTCTGACTGTTTTTAACAATCATTGATATATGTGTACATATTTTTATGTTCTATATGCATTCATGTATGGAAATAAAGTAAAGTAAGTAAGTCTCATATTTAGGGAGATTCGGCAATATATCGGAATTAAATTTTATTAGAGAAGTAGTAATAACATTGAAAACGCTCAGGTTCACGCAGTCTAATTATTCAAAAAGTTCCATATTCCCCAAAATTGACTAAGCCAAAGGCAGTATATTATAGCACATATACCTATAGCATATTTAATTTTCCCTTCGTGTGAAGGATGAAGGCGGATACTGACCCACGTACCCTTGATACAACTTACTTTACTTTTCCCGGTATATTCTTGCATTTACCATGTTTACTGGAGGCGTGTTTGCCCATCAGATGCATGCCCTTGGTCTATCAGCTCCTGGTTTGTCTCCGAGGTCTTGTCTCCGATCTGTCAGTCACTGTTGGCTTTCAATGTAACTTAAAGATGTGCGCTGGGAATCTCAGTATAAAATTGCTTTCTCAATATATATCTAACCCACTTGCTCAGCAACCTAAAGTGGATTTGTTTTGTACTTTGAGGGCCCTTCAAAACTAAGGTTTCAATACATGGAATATATATGTAGAAACAAAGGAAACGCGAGTAGTGTCAAGTGAATAATACAATGTAAATGTGTGAACTGTAAGAATAATGCATGAGGACTGAATGGAATACCACAGATTTTATGGTAGTAATTCCAGCTTAGCACATAACAATGAAATGTGTGAAAAAGATAGAGAGTGAAAAAGAAGTGTGGTCTGTGGACGGTATTAATCCCGGGTTACAATCTCAATGGCAATAACGAATCTCCGGAACTGCACCGTTTTCATATCTCTGGTTTAATACTTTGGCTAGGCTATGGTTATTTGAATCATTACAGAATAAAAACGGAAATCCGGAATTGATAATATATCAGAGTAGATTAGCGTAAGAGTCCGAAAATGACTCATTTAATTCATTTATTCACAGTGCAATTAACGACTTCTGATAAATAACTGAAGATAAAGTGTAGAAATGTCAGAAACTGGCAATGAATTGATGATGGAAATTTCATTGTTCGTGTAAAATGGAGATGGTCCCTCAACAAAATTATCTCCCCTCTTTCTTCATCCCTGTAGGTGTCGATGCAACGAGAGTACAACGAGAGCAGAATCTGCACGAAGTTGAGCTGGCATTTCAATCTTTCCGGCATGTTGATGTGCTGTTTTAGGCAGTTACAAAGACAAAGATTCAAAATTTTCAAATTGTTTTACTCTGATTTGAATCAAGATACAGCCAATCTACATGAGCACATGATTCGTGTTGGACTTATTTGTCAGGTGAACTGAAAAGATTTTTTAAAATAGAAAAATTCATCTTGTACGTGGGAGAGGCTACTATTAGGAAATGAGTGAAGTATATTGGAAAATTGTGCATATATCCATCCTTGGAGAGTAGAAAACAATGTTAGGCATGGACAGTACCATATCTTCTACTATACATGTACACGACCTGAATACATGTACATGTCCTCAATGACAATGCAAACTGACTTTCCAGATTTTCTGGTGGCATACAAATGTACCACTGTAATGAACACAGCTGGACAATCTGATGAAGTAGTAATGTGTGGACCAGTACATCGCGTTGTACAGCATACTCTGTATGGGACCTGATCAACATTAGATGATATGGATACAGATGTAAAGAAGATATAATGGGGAATTACCGATGGCTATGCGTCATTGGTAGGAGGGAGTATGTGTAGGGCGGTGCGGGGGAACGGGTTGCACGGCATACTCTGTATGACCTGTGCCCATTGTAATACGATGGAGTGCCCAATCAAACCAACCAACCAACATCACCACTGGTTATAGATAGGACACAGATCTGACATTGTCTACAGCATATGTGACCCTGTGTCTAGACATAGATAAATTATATTGAAATTATATATGTATTTCTTGAAATTTGAGCCTGATAAATTCTCTAATGAGAAGTGAAATTTCGGATCCCCATTATACAATTAGAAGGGTGATCAAATTGAATAGAACAGGAAGTTGGGCAAATGTTCTGAAACCATCTATACATGACGTAATCCAGTATTTCTTTATTGTTTTAAAGAGTTTGGTAGGTGATCAAATTTATCAAATTTTGTCCACAACTTTGGGGGTGATTGAATTTTGATAGGGTGATTGAATTATTAGAGGATTTAAGTCTAGCCGACACATTATCTGTACTGGTATGTTAGGAGATTCTAATGTAGTTCATGCAGATATACAGAACGCTCACAATTTGCTACAGCATCCAGCAATTGCCGAGGTAAATGCCTTGAGGCAAAATCACTGCACCTCAGCAATTTATGACATGGTGTTAAATGGGAGTTTTTTAATGCTACTTGTTTTTCAATTTTAAGGCCTGTTATCTGAATTACAGCATTACAGTATCAAATAGGCCTGGACAAAGATTGTATTCACAGTCATGTGTTTCAAATTCAATACTGACATAACATGTTCATGAATTTGTGTTAATACTGGTCTACTAACTAGCTCTGGTGTAGCCTTGTTCTACACTACGTGAGAACAACGCTATGGCTGCAAACCAATCACCAGATCCAGTTGTTGGGAAAGTGCCATATGGGCAATATTTGCCAAACTAATTGACCATAACCAATAAAACAATTCGATTCTACATATATATGTCCACTTACCTTCCATTAAACACCTTGTTTATGAGTGACTGTCCATTTTTAGCTTTGCAAGACATCTAAACCTGGACAAGGAGGGTAAAGCTGTCCACATCGCCGCTGTGCGTGTAGTGTTTGGCGCGTGGTGTTGTGGCACGAAACCGGCGTCCGGCGATGTGGACAGTTTTACCCCCTCGTCCGAGTTTAGATGTCTTGCAAAGCTAAACGTCGACAGTCACTCTTAAACAAGGTGTTTTATTAAAGGTAAGAGGACATACAGAATACAAATATTTTATTGGTTATGGTTTTAAACGGGTTCGGCAAATGTTGCCCGTCCGGCACTTTCCCAACAACTCAATCTGGTGACTGGTTTGCAGCAGTAGTGTTGTTCTCACCTAGTGTAGAACAAGGCTACACCGGAGCTACCTACTAACTTACATGTACATGTACCTGAATGTAGAACACTTTAAATCAATGTCATGTAGAGCAAATTATGTAAGGCAGTGCAAAAAAACTGTCGTCTTATTCCCCAGTTCGCAAAGGTAACCGGGACTACTTTTCTTGACTCCTGGTATTCAAGGAAGCATACTATAGGCCTATAAAGTTTCAGATTGCTAGGATACCATATCTAAACACTGAGTGTACAGTGTGTATAGGTCTATCTTGGTAGGAAAACATGTGGAAGATTCCAGGAAGGTTATAGAAGTTTACTGTTAGTGTATTGGACAGACAAATGACAAATTAAAATGTGGATGGCAAACCGACCAAGCATGACTAAATGAGGCGCTCTGAGGTAACGTGAAGGTGTAATTCATATTCACTGATAAAAAAGGAGATACACATGATACATAATGAATTTATCACATTTCAATGAGTGATTAAATCAGTAAATAACCTCTCAAATTTGTCTAATTGGATTTTACTTAAGTGCATCAATTATTCTGAAAACTAACCTCTCCAAAAATGACTGGCAAACAATAACTCATCTAAAATCAAATATCTGTCTACCACTGTTATCTACATTTACATAAAATTGAATTTATTGCTGTTTGGCATATGGGCGGGGGGGGAATTTAATCATTTCTCTCATAAAATCTGTAGACATCTGACTTTCAATACCACATATACATGTAGGACCTTTGAAATCCGGATCTGAAGTACTGTACTGTAAAAGCATACTTAAATTGACCAGCTCTGGTGTAACATATGGCGGAATGTTATATCTGTTACAGTCTGATACCATATGTTGTGAAATCAATAAATTATACATGATACATTATTAACTTACATTCTGAACAAACAAATTGGAGACAAATTTATCCCACATCTTTCAAGAGGAAATATGTGCACGGTATTAATCTAAGTAACAAGTGAATGCATGGCTTTAGTAAAATAGTATTGTTTTTTTTTTTACCTATATACATGTATATATATGTGTTCTTCCAGTTATTCACTCGGCCATGCTTTAGGCCCCATAAAAAAATGCCTTGTTTCCCATCACTGACTTTTCAAAAAGTCTGACGGGCGGTCCTTTTTTATTTTTTATTTTCGGAAGGGCATAGGAATGGTTCAGTTCATTCAGGAATCCACTGATGTATTTAGGTGCCGGTCGCCGGTCTTTTTCCCCGGCAACTTTTCACGTTAGACCGGCAACTTTTTCAACAGCCAAAAAATAAAATCGGCCCATATTATTTTCCGCCCTGTGTTTTTCGCGGTAAAATGGGTAAAAACTTACGTTACCTGGTGTTTACAAAATAAGATTTATTATTCAGTAAAGCTCCCATAGCACGAAATATAAGGGAAATCTATAGAATCCAGTCGGCATTTACTGTACTTCCAACCGCGCCCGACTTTCGTTATACTCGCGATGTAATCCGAATATCATCCAATCAGAAGTCCTTGCTGTCTTTGCCCGTTCCGGAATTCCCTGTCGTCATGGGGACCTGTACCGGGATGAAGATGCGACGACTGATGAGACGTGCCTTTCAACATGCATCGCTCTCGCCAGCTCAGCTTGATGGAAGCTTTCAGCAAACAACAAAGCAACGCAGGCATAGGTATGTCCATTGTTTTATTTACTTAGTTACACGCTATCAATTCGTCGTCTAGCTGCTTAAATTTGCCCCGATAAAACCATAAATGACAACACACGTGGTGCCAGGTGCCCGCCATTTTTAAATGCACTGTTGAACATTCCAGCCTTCCGTGGTCCTACGAAACTTAGTATTTTCAATATCACTGATCGGCCAAAACGACTGGCATCAGGGGTTTCATTATATTTTAAAGTAGATGGCTGTTTGTAGAAAGTAGAAGTCTGTTCAGATAAACTTTTATAGATACAACAACAGTCTGGCAGTCAGTTTAAATTTACCAGGAATCTTAATAGCCCGTCTCCCCCTTTCGCCAGCATCAACATGAAATGAACCTGACCCAAAACCTCCTCTAGAGGGGAGCGGAGACAATAGACGATTCCATAGCTGACCCAAGTGACACGCCGGGCCCCACATGTTTCATTTCAAGCATTCTTTACATACATGATGTAGCAAATGAGCTGTAGGGAAATTATAAGTACCTTTCTATTGTTTTGACCCAATGCCAAAGGCCTTCAATGTGCGATTGGAACTTCGTTTAGACGCGAAAACTCGTCAAAACTCGAGCGAATTTACGACAACACAACAACAACAACACAATGTTAAAAATTTTTTTATTTTTTTTGCTGTGCTGACGAGTAGGCGGCGGTTTTCTCCATTTACTCTGTTCAGTTGAAGCTTCACTGGAATGGGAAAGCTTCACTTCAATGGGAAGGGTATTTCTCATTAATTATATAGTTAATTTATTCTACCGCACTCTTTTTGCAGCTGTTAATAGTGACACAGAAGATAGCCATGGACATCCCCATACCCCTAATGTGCAGTCAAGTTCAGCGGCGAATACCACAGAAGACGAACATGAACACAACAACCCAGATATGCATGATTCTAGTCACCACACATGTAGCGGACATGATGATGATGAGATTCCGAATGTTCAAGAACAGAAACAATCTCACAATGTCGTCTCCAACTCGGAAGGGGCAGCACTTGTTAACAGTCTCTTTACCCATGAAAACACTCATAATCATTATACCTGCAAACCTTACTGCAAACTGTCACAAGGTGATCATCTGAGAAGCAAAAAGGGCAAACAGACGCTGTCCTTCAATCATGATTGGTTGAATATCAAGTCTCTTTCATTTGATGAAACAACTGGACTAAATTGGCTTATTTATGAAGAGAATACAGGAATGTTTTGTCTGTTATGTCGCAAGCATGCAGGAGAACACACGAATGCAGACAAAATGTGGAATACCCTACCATCAACTAAAATTCGAAGAGAAGCGGTGATAGAACACCGACAATCGAAAAAGCATAAAAGGAGTATAGAGTTGGAAATGTTGCAGAGGGTGTCTGTTTTCCAGCGGGAAATAGACGAAAGGGGAGCAGCCAGAGAGAGTGTGCTACAGAAGGCATTTCTTGCAGCATATTGGCTAGCGAAAGAAGAAACAGCCAACGACAAACTATCTTCTTTGCTAACTTTGATCGAAAAGCTGGGGGTCAATGATATGCGTTACTTTGAACATAGGTCAAGGCCGTCGGTTCGTCAGATATTTTTGGAGCTGGGCAATGCCGTCAAGGAAATAATGCTGATGAGGGTTCAGAAGGCAGAGAAATATGGGATACTAACGGATGAAGTCACAGACATTGCTGTTATGCAGCAGCTGGTCACGTTTGTGAAGTATGTGAATGCTGAAACAACCACAGTTGCCACAGAGTTCCTCGGTACCCAAAACCTTGATTCTGCGGAGGGAGCGACAGCCAACGTCATCACCCAGAAGTTGGTAACATTATTGGAAGAATGCCATCTCCACACACAGAAACTTAGCTCATTCATCAGTGATGGAGCCAGTGTGATGACCGGAAGAGTCAATGGTGTAGCAGCCCAGTTGAAGCGGATTAACAAGCTGATTATCTCATTTCATTGCATCTGTCACCGTTTGGCATTGGCCTGCACTGATACATTTGCAGAGATTTCTTACATAGATAATATCCATGAAATACTCAGATGTCTGTGGAGTTTCTTTGAACATTCTCCGAAGCGAACATCGATCTTTTTCAGGATACAGGCGGAATTAGCGAATTTGAACTTATCAGGCAAAAACAGAAAACAAATTAGTAAAAAAATTCGTAAAGCCTGCAAGACGAGGTGGCTTTCTTTTGACAGAAGCGTGCATTCAACATGGCAGAATTATGAAGCAATAATCCAAACACTTCAAGAACTAGAGAAAGATCCTGTGGCTTCTGGTCTCCTCAAGAAGATGGGTTCTGTAAAATTCTTGGGGGGTATTTACATCTTGAAGGATGTTCTGCCCATACTTTCCATCCTGTCAAAGACCTTCCAAACTGGATCGCTTAACTTTTCACACATTGAACCAGCATTGGCTTTCTCAAAATGTCAACTCAACGAGTTAGTTAATGAAGTCGAGAAGAGTCCAATATCCAAACTGGAAGAAGACCTCAGACAGGATGGGAGACTGGGGCGTTTGGAAAAAGTTTTGACAGAGTTCGACCGACAATTGGCAACAAATCTGTTGACAAAGTATGTTCGAGAACTCTGCACTAACATTGACAGGAGATTTGAACAAGGTACAGGGATCCTGAAGTGTTTTAACATATTCAATCCCATGGAGATCCCTGATGCTTCACACACAGAATTCCGAGAATATGGAAAGAAAGAGCTTCAAGAGATAGCGGAACATTTCTTTGGAGATGATACAGCAAAGCAAGACCAGCTCACTGCCCAGTGGGCTGGATTCAAGTATCTTTTGGAGTCCTGGAAGAAAGACATGCCAGAAAATTTGAAGAGATATGTTCAGGCACAAAAAACACCAAAGCAGAATGAATCTCGTCCCCAGGAAACCGCAGTTGAGTGGGCGTTGCTCAGGGCCCTGAAAATGAGGTCAACATGCAACACCTTCTACTCTCTTGTTTTTGAAGTGATCGAGGTAGTAGTTTCTGCCCCAATCACAAATGCTTGGCCGGAACGAGGAGCGAGTGCTCTGAAGAGGGTGAAGACCAGACTAAGAAATCGAATGAAAAACGACATTCTTAATTCATTGCTGCAAGTTTCAATTAATGGTCCTGTCACCTCCCCAGATGTTTCTGCAGTCATCAGAAGGGCAGTGCAGAACTGGCTGAAAAGGAAACTGAGACGAAAACTTACTGGCCGCCCACGAAAACGGAGAAAGTCACGAAAACGGAGAAAGTTAAGGAGGAGTGTAAATGATGAAACAACCGGAACCCCTGGATCAAGTGACACCGACAGTGATCATGCCCTGGAGAGAGCAAGAGAGGTTTTCAATTTGAACTCCGACACAGAATCAGAAGACCAGGACTCTGACTCTGGTAGTGATTCCGATGACGAACGGCCACTTCGACCTGCCAGGTCATCATTCTCTAGCTATGATGATGATGATGATGATGAAGAATAATTATTGTGTCTATGATCTATGCCAAATGTGCTGACAGTGACAGTGTTAGTGACCGTTATCATCATGCTGTGATGGTGATCTTGATGAATAAATTAATTGTGTCTATGATCTGTGCCAAATGTGCTGACAGTGACAGTGTTAGTGACTGTTATCATCATGCTGTGATGGTGATCTTGATGAATAAATTAATTGTCTATGATCTGTGCCAAATGTGCTGACAGTGACAGTGTTAGTGACCGTTATCATCATGCTGTGATGGTGATCTTGATGAATCAATTAATTGTCTATGATCTGTGCCAAATGTGCTGACAGTGACAGTGTTAGTGACTGTTATCATCATGCTGTGATGGTGATCTTGATGAATAAATTAATTGTCTATGATCTGTGCCAAATGTGCTGACAGTGACAGTGTTAGTGACCGTTATCATCATGCTGTGATGGTGATCTTGATGAATAAATTAATTGTGTCTATGATCTGTGCCAAATGTGCTGACAGTGACCGTGTTAGTGACCGTTATCATCATGCTCTAGTGGTGATGGTGATCTTGATGAATAAATTAACTGTGTCTTCTATCTGTGCCAATTGAGCTGACAGTGACTGTTATCATCATGGTCGTGGTGATGATGAATAAATTGTGTCTTTAATCTGTGCTGATTGAGCTGTTAGTGGTAGTGTTGCATGTACCATCATGCTCAGCTCTGGTGATGACGATGGCGAACAAACGGTGTAATCAATCATGGCAACAGTAGGTGATCTCTTCTACAGGCCACTACTTTTTCAAGGAGTCATTTGAGAGATGGCCTCTCTGAAACTACTTGTGTATCAGATTAAATGAAAACAGACAATTTATTTCATTCCAAAGAAACAATCTTTAATACATTATTCTTCTCTTTTCCCTCTTTGAAGTGGTTTTAATAATGGAATACAGTGGTTTCAGCTATCAACCAAAGACATTTTAAATCGTTTTTGCTAACTCTCTAATAATTGAAGTGGAAAACCTGATTTTCTAGGCTTTCCATAGAGAAATTCTTTAGAAAAGTTATAATGAACTGTTTTTGCAAATAATCAATACAGAAATTAAGGGAAGTGTTTTTTACTTTAAATATAAAAGTGCATGAGGGAATTATTAGAGAGAATACAGACCAAAATGTAACAGGTTGAAAAGTTAAATTAAAAGCTCAGAAATGACTTAGAATGCTGGGGAGCTGTAGCGGCAAATGCCCTTTAATCCTCTGGTTGCAAGTGGTTTTACATGTATTGATTAAACAATTTTGGTGAAAAAAATTTGTAACATTTTACTGATTAATAGTTAGAACATACTGAAATATAGCATGTTGCGAAGTCAAATTTAATGCCCAGAAATGGCTTAGAATGCAGGAGAGAGCGTCTAGGAGCTCTAGCGGATGGGGCCCTAGGCGGGCCCCAGACCCCCGGCCTGAAGTGCTAGGATAGTAGACCTGTAGGTATTCTTTCTAGACCTGCAACTCAGATTACTAAATACATCAGTGGGAATCCACTGATATTAAGATAGTGATAGTCTAATTTGGTCCTAAAATGGTACGGTATACAATTCATTTTAAAGTTTTATTTTGTACACGGTCTTGCTAAAGATTGAATAAATACATTGGATAAATTGGCAAAAATCCCATGGCGTTTGTATTTCCATTCTCACATCCTGCATACTGCTATATGTGAGGTCACCTCATTCTGATTTCATAGTCGCAAACTCTCCATTCCTATGCAGGTAGACAGAACTCGAAAGATGGTATTGATAAAATCTGAATCATTGTGATTTGAAAGGAAAAACCTGTGGGTGTTTTTTCCAGCAGGAAACAATAAGCTGAGCTATTTTCACAAAATGAAGAACATGACGATCAAGAATTGACGATCATGAATATTACCTTGGGCAGTCACATCACAAAGTCCACTTTGCATGAAACCAGATATCACTGGGGAATAGAGCAACGTAAGTTCTTCAACGGAAAATAAATATCAACTATACATTATACTGTAACAATGCTGTTGTTGTGTTTCTGTGTTATTACTATACATTTATATACGACTAGAAATTTATACACAAACAGAACGAAAATGAGATTACAACCATAAAATTGCAAACAGCGCGACAATATCACGAACATGTCGCCTTGATTACAGCAAAGATATTGTCATTGAAAGACCTTCAATGAGGTCCAATTGCAGATAAAAAATAACAGAATTATTATCAGTCTTGGAAAGGACGAATAGATGAACATCTTCACACACAAAACAGTCAAGTAAGAGGTCTCGATCCAGGACAGTATATCTAATAATCATGACATCCAATGGCGCACAGAAGAAACATCAAGTTGCTGGCATGGCCCGGGTAATCACACAAGGTAAGACTGTCGCGTATAAAATCTTGACATCACCCCAGCTCCTCTGCCACAAGCATTCGTAGTGCGCCACAACAGTCGCTGGTGTAAACCAAAGTCAGTTCAGCCTCATTTTCATACCAAAAGAAACACCAACAAGGCAGGTGAGAAAAAACTAAAAAATAAAAAATAAATCGGGGCGGGCGGAAAAATCGGGGCGGGCGGTGATGGGAAACAAGGCATTTTTTTATGGGGCCTTGTACGATTTTTTTACAGAGAATATATCAATGACAGTGAAATGAGAACTTCAAATACTATCACAAATCAGTTGTATATTGAATGGATCTATAGATTGGGAATATCTTTTGTTGTAATCCACCCCTCCCAACCCTCTGTCTCTCCCCCTCCCAACCCTCTGTCACTCCCCCTCACAACAGCTGAACTCTAGCTCACATGAAGCATGTTCTACAGTAATAGTGGCCTAAAATAGCTGAATTGCCTAACTGTGGTCACAGACACTTCATGACCTAGTGACACAGTGCAGAAGTACTTGTGTTACCCTTACAGCTGGTGTGCTCACCCATCCAGAATACACACAAAGGTCTGCAGACCTTATTCTTGTTAGTTGAATACATAAGGCTCGTTAAACTTAAGAATTGGTTTATTATCAGCTTCTTAGCAGGAAAGGGAGAGGGCAGAGCAGATTTTATTTTTATTTTTAGTTGGGGACAATTGTATTCTATACAAAATATGCATTGAAACAAGTGGACAGGTGATGATAAACAAACTATCAATTTTAATGAGTCCAACTTGTATAAGTTTATGAATGGATCCAAAGATATCATCTCAAGATATCACAGTTCAAGTTCTAAGCCGTTTTCTTTTTTAAATCTGATGAAACCATCAAGTTACAAAATTTTCAAGGATGAGTGAATGTTACACGGATGATTGAATGTTAAAGAGTGACTGAATGTTACCAGGGTGATTGAATGTTACCAGTGTGATTGAAAGTTACCAGGGTGATTGAAAGTTACCAGTGTGATTGAAAGTTAGCAGTGTGATTGAAAGTTACCAGGGTATTTGAAAGTTACCAGGGCGATTGAAAGTTACCAGGGTGATTGAATGTTACCAGGGTGATTGAATGCTATACGGGTGATTGAATGTTACTAGGATGATTGAATGTTACCAGGGCGATTGAATGTTACCAGGGTGATTGAATGTTACCAGGGCGATTGAATGTTACTAGGATCATTGAATGTTACCAGGGTGATTGAATGTTACTAGGGTGATTGAATGTTACAAGGGTGATTGAATGTTACTAGGGTTATTGAATGTTACAAGGTTGATTGAATGTTACTAGGGTGATTGAATGTTACAAGGGTGATTGAATGTTGGCAGGTTGATTGAATGTTACAAGGGTGATTGAATGTTACTGGGATGATTGAATGTTACAAGGGTGATTGGATGTTACAAGGGTGATTGAATGTTACCAGGGTGATTGAATGTTACTGGGATGATTGAATGTTACAAGGGTGATTGAATGTTACAAGGGTGATTGAATGTTACTGGGATGATTGAATGTTACCGGGATGATTGAATGTTACCAGGGTGATTGAATGAATGTTACCAGGGTGATTGAATGTTACAAGGGTGATTGAATGTTACCAGGGTGATTGAATGTTACTAGGATGATTGAATGTTATACGGATGACTGAATGTTACTAGGATGATTGAATGTTACTGGGATGATTGAATGTTACTGAGATGATTGAATGTTACCAGGGTGATTGAATGTTATAAGGGTGATTGAATGTTATAAGGTTGATTGAATGTTACTGGGATGATTGAATGTTACTAGGATGATTGAATGTCACTGGGATGATTGAATGTTACTAGGATGATTGAATGTTACTGGGATGATTGAATGTTACTGAGATGATTGAATGTTACCAGGGTGATTGAATGTTACCAGGGTGATTGAATGTTATAAGGGTGATTGAATGTTACTAGGATGATTGAATGTTACTAGGATGATTGAATGTTATAAGGGTGATTGAATGTTATAAGGGTCATTGAATGTTACCAGGCTGATTAAATGTTACCAGGGTGATTGAATGTTACCAGGGCGATTGAATGTTACCAGGGTGATTAAATGTTACCAGGGTGATTGATTGGTTGGTTGTTTTTGGAGTTTAACGTCGCACCTAGCCTTATTGGTCACACGGCGACGATGACCCAAACAAACATACCCTAACAAAACCCTAACAAAAACCTAACCAAAACTACAAAAAAAATAGAATTTCGAATTTTGAAAATTAGGCTCTACAGACACTGATCACATAGGATCCTCAGAGAGCCAGGGTGATTGAATGTTACTGGGGTGATTGAATGTTACCAGAGTGATTGAATGTAACTAGGGTGATTGAATGTTACTAGGGCGATTGAATGTTACAAGGTTGATTAATGTTACAAGGGTGATTGAATGTTACAAGGGTGATTGAACGTTACAAGGCTGATTGAATGTTACATGAGTGATTGAATGTTACTAGGGCGATTGAATGTTACAAGAGTGAATGAGTGTTACAAGGGTGATTGAATGTTACCAGGGTGATTGAATGTTATAAGATTGATTGAATGTTACAATGGTGATTGAATGTTATAAGGTTGATCGAATGTTACCAGAGTTATTGAATGTTACAAGATTGCTTGAATGTTACCAGGGTGAATGCTATAAGGTTCATTGAATGTTACCAGAGTGATTGAATTTTACAAGGGTGATTGAATGTCAGGGTGATTGAATGTTACTAGGGTGATTGAATGTTACTAGCATCATTAAATGTTACAAGGATAACATTCAAGGATGATTGAATGTTACAACAGTGATTGAATGTTGCGAGAGTGATTGAATTTTACTAGGGTGATTGAATGTTGCAAGGGCAATTCAATTTGAATGTTACAAGGTTGATTGAATGTTAAAAGAGTAGTCAGCTGGTCAAACCACTAAAAAGTATTTTAAAAAAGTCAAATGACATTTAAAAAAAATAAACAAGGATTCTGAGAACCCCAACAGCTCGCCTTGCGGGGTCATCCGCCAAAGGTGCAGCAGTATTGAATGCATACATGTAGAGCAAACAATAACGTCTGGAATAGGTGATGTGGTACAGACAATAATGTCTGGAATAGATTATCTGGTACAGGCAATAATATCAGTCCCATGTGGGATTACTGGTATATAAGTTTATCGCATGTAGGATGGATAGGTTAGTGCCGTCAGATTACTGGTGCATAGGACAGTCCAGTGTGAGATTACTTTTGGATAGGTCAGTCCCATGTGTGATTACTGCTGGATAGGTTGGGTTTTGTCAATAACATGAAGCTTCGCATAAAGATCGAGCCCTTCAGGTTGCACATCACTGGCAATGACAATACATATTGCAACAAAAATTTGACTTCTTTGTCAGTGATGTTGAAGTTGGATTGAAAGATGAACTATATTATAAAACTTGAAATAAAGATTACCTTTTTTTCCAAAAGTAAGCTTATACATGTCATTATGAATACATGTACAATTGAAATTTGGTCGGAGATGTGAGTGTGAAATGCCTGGACAAATATGGTTCGTGCAAAATCTTTAGGTTAAATCATGACGAGGAATGGGATTCGATACCAAAATTGAAGGAAATGGTGTTCTTCATTAAAGGCGACACAAAATTCCAAACCACCAGGGCTTAATATTTAATATTGTACTTCTGAAATGAAATAACGTCATTAAACTATTAGTAATTACTAAAAGGAATATATTGTAGTTGATTTGACGTGTTTGCGTATATGTAACAGGTCGATACTTGGTGTAAGAACGCATTGTTGAGGCTTTTGTGCAGCTGAAAAGGGTCACGTCTAGAAAAGGGTCACGTCTAGACGCATTGTTGAGCTCAGACAGGCTATTGTAGGCTTTGTCTTGTGCGTTCTTACACCAAGTATAAACCTACAATGTACACTGCATCTCCTACCTAATAGGTTAGTATCACATATAAGAGATATATGCAGCTTCGCAAAAAGATCGAGCCCTTCAGGATGGCACATCATTTGAGGTTGCACATCATTGACAATGCACATCATTTAATATAATAAATTTTTCAAGAAATATGATTTCTATATTTAGTGATGTTATTGTTGAGGTTGGATTGAACAGGCCTTATTTTTTCAAAATCTGGCGTGAACGATTTACCGTTCGCGTGATTTTTAGCGTACGTAACCGATCGTTCGGTTACGCACCAACTTCGTTGCGTAACCGATCGGTTACGTGAAAGGTTACGTAAATTTTCGAAACAATTTGGAGCCACGTGTGGAAAAATCAAACCAGACACGGCTTACTCCAAATAAAACGTATTATTTCATTAATTATTTCACGTGAGTTCGGTGTTTATTACTAAAAAATACGCTTAGTTATGTGAAGATCGTCTACAAATGTAAAACAGAGCGTCATTTATTCAGAAAAGTTTGTTGAAACGCGTAAAACGCACCTTGTTTACAAGCTTCTGCAACGAAATCCCGGAAGCCCCTCCCCACGTTAAAGATATCAAATTGAAGGGCAACAACTCTGCTTTCATTTCAACACAACCTTATTTCAGGTCAATAGTAAAAATGCGTCGATTTTATTGGGTGAAAATGGTCATGTGTTTCGAATCCTTCTCATTCAACCCCAATAAACCCGCGAAAATGCTGGTCACCTGACGTAACCCGACTTCCTGATTGGTCAAACTGCTCCAACTGCTCATTAACATAAAATATCGTTAAATGTCGTTTGGTTTTGCTGAGGTAAGCCACACGTCGCGTAAACAAAAGGATTTTTACCGATTCACTTGGAATTTTTAATAAATATTCAATATTCGTTATGCTACGAGTAACCAGGAATACATACCGTGACATCTATAAGAATTCAGACGAGTTATTTAGTCGAGATGAAGCAAAACAGACCGTCTATCGGCATCGGTAGTATTCTGAACGTGATAAAATTCCAGTGCTTACGCGAGTTTTACGGTACATTATTTTTGCCGAAATGCGATTCCTAAATATTTCTAAAGCTGTAAAATGCCAAATATGTTCTGAATGTATGTTCAGGGTTTCAAAATGATTTATTGTGCATCAAATAACCTCCATTATTTCAATTTATTGGTCAATTCCAACGACCAGACAGTCTCCACTTCTCGGCAAATAGTTTCAGTGCCGACCTATTTCCATCTGGGCATGCGTAATTGTCTGGCCAGTGAAAACGAAACCACTCCGACACAAACAATTTAACTAGGCCATAAGCAATTCATGATTTATCAAACAACCACGGCCATGTAAATTAGCCTGCCAGTCGACAAAAGGAGAAAGAGAAAGTGGACGGTATACGCGGAAATATCGCTGTCGCCACTTTTTATTTTATTTTCACTTTGTGCAGACAGACAATGCCGACTTGTGACTTGCTGGCAGATCAAATTCGCCCCACGTGAACGGTGACCGTTCGCGTAAAATATGATTTGCGTAACCTTCACGTAACCTGAACGAGCGTTCGCGTCAAAAAATAAGGCCTGATTGAAGGAGGAACTATATTATAAAACTACCAATAAAGATTACATTTTTTTTCAAAAGTAAGCCTACACGTCCTATTGCATAGATCTGATGAATACATGTTTATGTACTATAGTTAGGAACAATAGGTGTGCAATTTTGAGCATGTTCTTGGTGTAACTTTGTGTGATGTATGTGAACAAACAAAGCTAATAACAGTGCAATAGCAGGACTAAATCTATCATTTCAAGCATGCAATGGGACACTTGCACTGTGGTAAACCTTCACATTTGTATGCAAATAAAAGAATGCAATGACAACTGTGTCCAATCATACTGTAATGCTCCATAATAATGTGCACGGGTAAAGACTTGAGCTCACAAACTGATTCAAACTCACTTTTAATTAATATAGTAAGTTAAATGTGTGGACACAGATATGGTTGTGCAAAAGCTACAGGGTCAACAAGAATTTGATAAAATTTAAGAAAATGGTGTCCTTCAGGCCGTTGTCAGTTGATAGGTTGTTTCGCATGACCCGCCCGCATCAATATTTTGGAGATAAATAATGCCGCATGTATTTTAATTATCAGTAGTTATTGGCTGTAAAAAAATAAGTAAGCAAATCCACGAAAACTCATGAGCTGACCATGCCGTCACAGCGTGGAGGCAGCAGCGTGGAGGCGACTCAAAAGCCGCCATTTTGGTTCACATTCTTTGGGGAATCCCATTCATTTCAAAACGAGGCACAGTCGCGGCATGCATCTCTAGCGGGGATTCCCTCGTGGCACAAGCGGACCGTCACAAGCACGCAGCAATAATAGTTTTAATTCCGGCAGTTTTGACGGTTGCGTATCAAAGCCATCATGGTTTTAGTTAATGGATCAGTTGTTTTCTCATCAATCAGTCGGCACATCGTGCCGAATTTAACCATCCATTTCTCTGATGAAACGCGTTTGAGCGAAGTGGTCGAGCACTTCACGTCTTCACTCCCACTCCCGACAACAACAACGACGACGACACGGGCTGTTGACCTGCACGTCAACGAAATTATTCGTACAGCTAAAGGATGACGGACATATACATTTCGTTGCCCTGGACAGAGAATCCCTATCTTCAGTCAGAGTAAAGAGAAAAAAAATAAAAGAAGATTTAATCCTGACGTTGAAAATTCGGGAAATAAATTCTGCAGATATCTTTAGTAGTAGTCACAAGTAAGAGTTGTTTCCCTTGATTTCTGTTCACACAATGTGTGTGCATTTGAGTTTTACTATCTATCATAATTATTTACAGAATGTTACAATTAAATTAAAGCAAACTTAAAATGTCTCTTTACGGAATAATTATTTCAGTAGTATTTTTTCTGCCTGCATGAAATAAATGAAATAAAAATAAATATGATAATACATGTCTCTCTACACATTGTCATGATTTGATTTATGGAACAGGCTAATGGAAGATTATTTTGATTTGATATGGAATGAGTCAACGGTAGAAAATTTACCTTCAATAATTAATAATTAATAATTATAGCATCTAGCATCTATGTTTTAGCAGGAGAAGGTCATGCTAAACAACCTATTAACTGACAGCGGCCTCATTTAAGGCGACACGAAATTAAAAACTAACAGGGGTTCGGTACTGCGGGATTCCCCCGCCAGTTATTTTGATATTGTACTTCTGAAATAAAATAATGTCACCCGACTATTAGTAAATACTATAAAGGAATATACTATATGTGATTTGGTATGTATGACTGTATATACAATGTACACTACATCTCATGCCTAATAAGAAGTCAAAATTATTCTAAGTCCAGCCTAAACAGAAAAGACTAACCCAGAAAACTTTCTAAGTCCAGCCTAAACATAAAAGTCTAACCGGACACCAACACCGACACCGCCACTTTCCCCCTCTCTCTCTCCCAATACCTCGCCTACTTCGTATATACGTCGAGCTAAAAATGGGCAGATGTAGGCATAATGCCTTACTCTCAGGGCTTTAGAACTTGAGTCTGATTTACCCAAGTCACAACTTGTACAGTTCACAGGTCAGTTTGTCTCTTTGATGTAAGAGTGGAGCTTGGGTGGGCCTGGACACTGGTCACTGACACACTGGACAGATGATACTGTGACTGTGAGGGGTACAATTACATTTGTAAACTGACAAGTCACAGATACTGTAAGAGACAGCATTGGTCAGGCCATCCTGACCAGTCTAAGCTGGTGTTTCATAGTTAACAGTAGCTTGACCACTGACTTTCTAATATATCACAAAGTGAGTCAAAATCACTCGAGACTTTCTTGAATATTATAATGGATTTCCTCCATTCAATCTACATATATTTCGATCCTACATGTAGTCCCTCATCAATAAATCTTTTATGGCGGTCATAGCAGAATTCTGTTAGGTCTGTGAAGCTTTTCTAAATCTGTATCACATGTCAAAATCTATTTATGGAGCAAAACAAATAGTTATATTACCACTCAAGCATGGAAAGAAAGTGTTGCATATCCATGAGATCTTCCAGAAACAAAAGTTAGAAATATAAATTATTTTCTC
This sequence comes from Hanleya hanleyi, assembly GCA_036873755.1. Taxonomy (NCBI): domain Eukaryota; kingdom Metazoa; phylum Mollusca; class Polyplacophora; order Lepidopleurida; family Hanleyidae; genus Hanleya; species Hanleya hanleyi. The sequence goes on from JAVTVY010020951.1 coordinate 23,909, forward strand.
ATTGATTCTGTTTGAAAGCTTACTTTGCTACACCCACTGTCTGACCAACTAGGACTGGACAGTATCAAGGCTAATTGGCACCATTTGTCAGTGGTGGGAAATGAAACCCTTCCAAGTGAAGACATCTTTCATTGAGGCCATTTCAATAACAACCTGTCTAACCTATAGTAGTAAAACTAACCTGTGACTAATAAATTCACATCATTCAATGATTAAAGCTTTAGTGGTGGGTAATAAACTCAACATGTTGGACATTATGGACAACCCTTCAACTGACCACTGTCCAGTACATTGTGGATCAGGAAAGGCCTTGGTTAAAATTGTTTGTTAAAAGAGGGTTTAAGGTAAACAAAACTGACCCCTTTCCCCCTGTCTGTCCTAGGCTTGTTTGCCATATGCTATATTTCCAATACACAGTGGTTATCAAGTCCAGATTTGATACAGGAAATCAGATATATATTCCTTTTATTCTGAAGACCAGAGAAAAGAACTGAACTTTGACACAGAATAGTCTTATAATCTAATATCCCTGTACTAGTATACACAGAACACTTGATAATCCTGACAGGACTATACACTACCAAGTTGAAGTTCTCAACAGAACTGCTGATGAAATATTGAGCGTGCTTTGAATTTGTGCTGGATGAAAAGGATGAAAAAGATGAAATTTGGAAGATGCCTTCTATTTTATGTCAATTTGATTTGTAGAAAATAGATTTGGTAAATAAAAACAATATACATGTATTCTGTCTGTGCTATTCTGTCCTGTGATAACGAGTACCACAATTATTGTTGTGGAATTTCATAGACAGGCAAGAACTTCAACATTATGAAGCATGTGAAGACAATACCTTCCTTTGATGTGTATAAATAGATCTAGGTCAACAGGTACATGCAATATTACACCTTAACTCTAACCAATTACCGAACATACCTAATTAATCAACCAGCCTAAAATTACTAATCCTGTTCATTCCAAATGTTAGTTAGGGCAATATCACTTATAGCCTAGTTATAATTGAACAGAACATGAACAACTTTTAGAACAATCTGATTAAAACCAAATCTAAAAAAAAAGTGCTCCTCCTCTTAATGGTTGCTGATTTACATGAGCAATGAGTAAAGATGAGGAACATTTACATGTACTTCAGATGTGGTGTTAGTCAGATTGCTTTTAGCTTCAAGTTCTGTGGAATTGGGGATACAATTGCCAATGCAAGTTGCAACTGGAATTCTTTGCCAAATTATGACAACTAGGATATATTCATTTCTTCTTCAGAACTTTACTAAGGCATTTACTTCATCAGTGTTGATGCCAACATTGTAATTTTCGAGTGAATTTATAAAGTTACGTCATGTATAGCAAAATGCAGATCTCTCAACTTCATCAAGGAGTGATATTTCAGTATCTTCCAAGGAGTATGCTTACCAAAAATGTGAAATTCTTGGCATTTATTTCTAGATATTTCTTTTTGCTTTTTCCTCAAATAAAACCTGTGGTATCATATTAACATTTCACACTTTACAAAACTTATACTCATTAAAACCCATGTCCCAGTCTAGGGAAGTTTTGATCAAAATCCAGACTACTTTTTACCGCAAATTTTCGCACCCAATGACCCCCTAATGACACCCTTGGGAACACACTTACAAAACTAAGGACTGGCAGCCATAAATTAGAAATTGAAACTGGACAATACCAATGAATAGATACTCCATTTCTTCTAATTTTCAAAACAACATTTTAAGAATTAGAAGCAAAAAAAAATAATAAAAAAACCCATCTCTCTGTCAACTGAGGCTAAATACTTTGGCATGTATATGTTATTTATCTTAATATCTGAAAAGATCCATGTCAGGGGTTATTTTAGACACTTTTCCTTTATATAACTCAATTTCAAAAAGATGAAAAACTCAATTTCGATTGTGATAGGTCAAAGGTGAAATATTTTCCCTACAAATAGCTTACTTTAAATAGTTTAAAAAATCTATACTTATAGTCAAGAAATAAAAATTGTCCCTTGTCCATTTCCATGAGTTAACCAATCCTTGACAAAGTTGGTGGTTGAGTAATATTGTAAGTGTCTGGGTATTTGTAAGTGACAGGAAAGAAATGAAGAAATAAATGGCAATAAAAATGTTAATAAGAGACGTAAAAAATAAAACAATGGTGGTTGTGAAGTTTTGTGGATTTCACGAAAAAAATCCAATGCTGTTTGGTAAATGCAGATAAATGGCCAAAAATTGCAAATTAAACTCAATATGCACCCTATTTTGTAGTATGTGGTGTGGGACTTGTTTACAAAACATACTGGGGTTTCAGAAATTTCCATCGGGCAGAAATAAAATTATTCATAAAAACGTATATTTTGTATGTTATAGCATATATGCCCCCGCATGTAGATCCCCAGTTGCGCAGGAGAGAGTGTGGATCTTTTGTTTTTACACCAATCTGCATTGCTCACTTTGTGTATTTATTCCCAAATGGTACATCAGCTGTATTTTGGGGAATGTCTGTTTTGTTCGTTTCTTGTTTCTGGGGAAACGTCTTTCAACGTCACACGCATCCAAGTGAAATGTTGACCGAGAGAGAAAATGCTTGCCCGTTGTCTTGGTTCCGAACTTAACCGAAAAAACCCGGAGATTGACGGACAGCGTGTCTCGGAGACCAGACTCATAAGCCACAGCAGTATGACAGCAGTGGTTCCCGAGTGGACTACAAAGAGGGGACGTAACTTTGAAATATCAAAATGGCGGACTAGTTCGATCGTCGAAAACGTCGCCGAACAATTTGCTTTGAAATGAGAAACGTTCAGGACAATGTCTTTATCGGACCTATACGACTGAAATGAGAACAGTTCAAGACCAGACGTCCTTATCGGAGCTACACGATTGAATAATAAAGGTACACAAGTTATCTGTCTGCACATCAGTTACAAATCCTGAGTGCTTATCTCGACTCGAGTGGCGTGGCTGGTCACACGTTTTTTTTTTTCTTTCTCGCGGGGGTTTTGGGGGAGGGGGACGGGATAACAGACGACGAAACTCAGTTTAGATTTCTCAGAAACTCAATTTATTTCGTAGAAACTCAATTTTTCGCGCGCCTTTGGCGCGTAAATTCTCAAAATTTTAGAAAACTCAATTTTCGGCAATAAAACTCAATTTACAAAATTTTGCAAAAACTCAATTTGTAATTGTTTTGCATCGTGGTTACCACGATGAAAAAAGTGTCTAGAAAAACCCCTGCATGTAGCTAGTGAAACTTGTGGAATTTCTCTCTACAGTACAGATGACTGAAGTTAAGTTTTGCCATCTGAATAATTAGAAGAAATGCCCTAGAGGTCTGAACCAATCTGCAAGCAGTGCAATGACAATTTAGTGAAAATATATGGAGACACCAAAGACCTTCATACAGCCTATTGACCCTGTGTATGAAAACAATATTTCTTAAGCACACAAACAGTATTACCAATAAAACTATGCTGGGAGAAATAACAGAGCTCTTTGAGTGTGGCAAGAAAAAAAGGCATACACAGAAAATGTATCCAGGCCCAATGTGGTCTTAATTTGAGGGTACTGTTTAGCACTTCATACCCCCATGTGGAGTAGCCCATGAGTGACCCCTAAACAATGTCCCTTGCATAAAACTGGTATGTATCTGACAACAGATACCCCCCATTTCCTGTCTATCCCTCTAAAACTCGGGGTCACCCAGGCTGTAAACTTAGCCTATAATTGAGCCATAAGGAGTGGGTGGGGACAGCTAGCTCCTGTGTATGAGGTAGCTCAAACAAGACAGGGCTTTACTGATAAATGGCCCTAGATTAACTGTCTGGAGCCTTTAGACCTTCCTTGACAACTCACAAATCTACTTAATACAAGTCAGTATAGTTAATGATCCTTTCATTGACACAACACAGTATATATTAGTAGACATGTATGTGTCACTGTACTGCTTTTGTAAAACTAGTCAGAGGGATTCATTTGTTTTTGCACTACTAAATTGCAATTCAAATATTGAATGCACAGAAAATACCTTTGAATTTACAAGTATCCATTGACAAACCTCTCAACTTTTAATTTTGCCAGAAAGTGAGATTTCATATATCTGCGCAGCTCGGGAAAATGCAAAAAATTCTAGGCATCATTTCATACAATTCTTCACATTTTGTTCAATATAACAGCAGATCATTAACATTTCACCCAGTGCTTATAAAAAACATCTTTTTAACAAAGTCCAGGAAATTTAAGAAATTACAAACTACCCATTCTGTGCAAACTGAAGCAATTTTGAGTGAATCTTGCTGATTACTTAAGAAACAATTTCACAAAATTTCCGAGATTTCGATATGCATGTAGTTGTGTGAGAGCATATATAGATGCCAAAAACAGGAGTCAAATGCATGTGTGCTGATAGGTCTACATTTACAGAACTTTGCTCGTAGTAAGTAAAGCCCTATGAATTCAGAACAAAATTATTCCAAGCACTGTTCTGCTTGCAAGGTACATGTACACTGTACATATATATTAATTCTCCAAATCACTTGTCTAAAATATCTACGGTAAGTTCCCTAAGTATTCGCGACCCTAAGTAAATTCGAAAACGGGCATTTTTCACCAGGTCACGTGACACTGTTCCCTAAGTAATCGAAAACGGCCCATTCGTGAAAAACCGCGGTCCTAACTATTCGATTCAATTATTACTTTGGGGAACATATGGGGGTTACGCATTCACGATTGATAACACAACAAAGCAGTGGATAAAACATTCCAATTAGCAAACAATGTAATGTTGTACGAATAATCAGTTTTTTTATTGATAGACATTTTAGAAGTTGGGGACTAGTAACCAAACGAACTGTTATCAACGTAACCAAACGAACTGTTACCAACTGGGCTGTCCGGACGGTATGGCAGCCCGTTCCTACATTCGTGAAACGGGCATAACATGCCGCTCTTCTCGTCACGCTAACCTGCCTGTTCGCAGTGTGCCCCAAAGTCGAGAAGCTTCGTCAATATGGGGACTCTAAATTTACGAAAACGTCCGTTTTCCTGAACTGACCTGCACAAAGTATTCGGAAGTGGTCAGTTTTTCACGACTGCGATATTCACTTCCGGTCACGAATACTTAGGGAACTTACCGTATATATTTCAGAAAAACAGGACACATGTAGCATTGCTCGGGCAACCTATATACTGAAAAAAAATCTTCCTATACCTTTTCCCCATTTATTCGAATAAGTTTTCTTCTTTCAGGGATAGAATGAATCTCCTCCATTCAAAACTACTCTTGTCCTACTATAAAATCTCAATTAATGTTACAAGTTTTGAACAACAAATAAAAGCATTATACATTCTATCAGTTTGGCACTTGTACTGGTCTAAGGGAAGTAACTCAAGAAAATATTGTCTTATTTACCTGGAGTTGCCTCCCATTTGTTGATCACACCAGAGTATCAGCCAGTAAAATCCATTGACATGGTCCGAGTTACTCTTTGAGCACAACTCTGCTCACTCAATGAAGAAGCCAGTACAGGTACAATACATCCATATTGAATTGAACCTTCCCTGAAAAAAAGAAAAAAACATTTTAATTGGCATCAAATAGACCGATATGTGCAAAGCTTGTGTAGCCATCATTTACCTTCTGGCACCAGCCCATGTCAGTAATGTATTCATACATGTGTCTGTTACAATATATGATCATGCAGGGCAATCCAACAAAGTCAATCTCATATAGGGGCTTTGCCATGGACAACACAAGAGCTTTATGGGCTTCAATATACAGTGAGTGAGTGAGTGAATATGATTTAACGTCGCTTTCAACTATATTTCAGTCATATCACGAAGTTGGATCCTATTTCTTTTCACACCCGGGAACCACACGGGTGGGGTCCTATTCCTTTTCACACCCGGAAACCACACAGGTGTGGTCCTATTCCTTTTCACACCCGGGACCCCCACGGGTGCCTCAGTCGCCTCATACGACAAGCTACACGAGAATACATTTGAATGCAGAATACAAAACCTAAGATACACAAATTATGAGTCTATAATCCTTCATCATAAAAATTTGAAATTGAAGTAGAAAATATAGGAGAGTCCTGTTCAATAAACTGATCAGTTACGAACTGAATATAGAAAACTAACTGTAATCCTACAAAAGATATGTGCATTTAGAATTTGACTTTAAAAAAAAAGGTCTTCGCGGATCAACTTGTGCTGAGCTCATCACCAGAAGTTTGAATTCGGAAAATTTACCTATAGCCTTAAAATATATCACTAACTATTTAGAATTTGACATTGTTAACATAGGTCAAGGTCAGTCAACTTGAATAGGCTTTTGGTCAATCACCAGTTGCGTAAAAATACATTGTAGTGTAATGTGAATCTGGAGAGCCTATAGCCACGATACCTCAAGACATGGCAAAAACTAGAATTTGACCTTGATAAAAAAGGTCATGGTCAGTGAAATTAGAAAGGCTTCTAGTCTATCACCAGTTGCATATGTAATATGAATTTGGAAAGCCTAGATAATCCTTCAAAATGTATATAATACATGTATCATCAATACTGGTATGATTTACTAGAACAATTGTTCTAGTAAATCATACCAGTATTGATGATACATGTATTATATACATTTTGAAGGATTATCTAGGCTTTCCAAATTCATATTACATATGCAACTGGTGATAGACTAGAAGCCTTTCTAATTTGACCCATCCTTGATCTTAAGATCAAGGATGGGTCGGTCATCTTCAACAGGTTTCTGACCCATCGCTAGTTGCATATGAATTGGAATGCCTGACAAAATCCTTAGAGTTACTGTGTTAATAAGCAAGATGGACAGACCACACAGACATTAATTAACCTTTTGGCAAGACTAGGTGAGGGATAGAAATCAACAGGTTTCTTCTTCGCCATCACAATCCACATCTGTGAACTGTACTTATAGCATGTAAGCATAACAATTCTCAATGATTTATTAATTTTAAGGTAAATTTTGGGTAAGGTACCGTATACCCAAAGTTTGGTACCAATTCAGAACCTGGAATGGAAGTTATAACAGAGCTTACATGTACAAATGTTAACAGATGGACAGAACTCACGGTCACATAATACAACCTCATCTCATGATGGGCATATAAAAATTCTTGTCACCAATTTCCCCATTTGTCTAGGCTAAAATTCAAGGTACATGAGCAAAGTATTGAACCCTTTCATGAAACAGTACAGGAATGGGTCTATCAAGTTGGGCAATGAGTAAAAACATATGGTTGACCTCTCATGGTAACAAAAAAAAAAGATTATACAGTGGAACCTGTTAATAGTGACACCTGGGTAAACTGACCAACCTCTAAAGAACGACATTATCTTTGGTCTCAATACTTAAATTTAAGGTATTTTGAACCTTGATAAACCAGAACCCTGCCAAACTGATACTATAATCTGGTCCCAAGCATGGTTGGTATACAATTTGATTGAAACCAGATCTACTAAAACTACTCCCCATCTTACTTGTCATTCATGTAGATATCTGCGATCGACCCACTCATTTCCGTGAGCTTCTCCAGATTTAGGGATGTATATTCAGTTTGTAACATCAAGCTCAGGCCACAACTTCGAGGGGAAGACAGGTTGACCTAGTGATATTATGAACAGAGAAATGTCTCCTGCAATTGATCAATATATCTAAACTCTATTAATGTTAATCGAATATCATCACCAATGGTTCCTAAATAAACTATAATCTGATGATAAAATATATAAGAAGAGTTTTACATATACTGCACACCTGCCGCCCTGTAGTTAGTTATATCCTGGCTATGTGGCCGAAATACTGCTAAATGCGACGATAAACACTAACTGGATCATACCCCCAATGCAAAGTGAGACGGCCAGATGCATGACCTTTATCCGCCAATAGCTAGATTTTGAAAGCTGAAATCTGAGCCTTAGTGCCAGATCTTGAATCAGCGAAATGTAAAGATGAGGAGGGTTTGTTTTTAGATCTTGTTTTAATCAGATTGGGTCGGTATAAATACACAGGTTTCACTGTACATTATATTATACTGTAATTATACAATCATCAGCATTCCTTTGTTAGTCTAAAAACTGAAAGGAAGGCACAAGACAAAGACCTTGAAAGCTACTGAATCCATAATGACAGAATCCATAATTACTGAATCTATAATAACTGAATTCATAACACAGGAAGGAAGCAATCAGAGATTGCTCAATTGTATGCCCCCCCCCCCCCCTTCCGCTTTAATCCGACACTGCCCCGTTGTTTATTGGTTGGTGGAGGCCTAATTTGGATAATTATAAAAATTCTGTTTGTCACTTTTTTTGCCGCGGCCATGCCTCACACAATACATATTCCAAGTATCAACCAACAAGTGATAATACGATGTTTCGATGCAAGATGGTCACCAGGGCTTTCGCCAAATCCGAAAATGTGACCTGGTTATGAGACCTACATTCCTTGGGAGTATATTGTGGTGAAATTATGAAGCAATCAGTGAACTTTGACTTTGCACCCAATTCACTCTTTTGGGGCAATTTCATACTTCAGGACCTATGTTGTCTGCTTTGGAATGTAGAATAACATATAATATAGCCATTTTCCTGGTCCAAATCGGTTATGGACTGAGATCCAACCTGGACAAATAAATATATCCCATTCACTTAGGTTTGATAAACAAAGGGCCACAACTCTTGAAAATATAACCGAAAGCAGAGCAACTTCACGCTGCATACCAATGGGTCACTGACCACATATCAGCCCTCGAAATTTGGCGTAACCGAAACGATCGGTTACGTGTCGGTTACGTGGTTGTAAATTCTGCAGAACGAATAATCGGTTACGTAAAAAATCAACTTGCGCTACGGTATGACGAGTGCCATTGAAAATGTCTGGGCGACCGGCCCATGCAGTGACAGTCATCAATCGTTGCCTTACCGGTCTATATTTCTCCTCTATGGTATCTTCGAATCATGCTTCGGAGTTTATACACGTTTTTATTATGGAATTAGTATCATGAACGTGTGATTTTGCATCAGAAAGAAATAAAAACACGGAGGTTCGAAACGAAAAAAACTGACATTCTGATGGCGCATAAAAACGGAAGCATGCGATATCAAGGGGACACAACTCCCAACATACAAAGCCTGAATTCATCCAATCAAATGTGGGTCAATTCTACAGCGCGGGACAGCACGCACACGGAAGTGGATGGAAATCGAATTTCTCATCTCCGGATCCTCCGGACCGCAGGTTCGATATTCGGGAGATGCACAAGTGCAGTCACGTGGTACATTTTGGGTGAGTTCCGGCCGACGGCATATGGGACGTAACCTGCGGGAGATTTGACGGTCGCGAAAATAACATTGAAGTCAATAGGATTTTTTTTTTAAACGAAGTTTTACAGTTTAATTCTGGTAGATAATATTTCAGAAGTGCATTAGCTTTCAAGCAAGACAACTTCTATAATTTTCACTCATATGCAACAGACGCTGTCAACGAAAACCTAGCGTGCTCCAAGCAAATCTTACGACGCCAAACGACTGGAACTCACCCAGCAGGTCATGTGATCGACACATGTGAAAGAGGCGAATGCAAAACGGCTCAAAAGCGAAAATTGACTCTGTGAACATAAAAACATTCCAGAAGTGGTCATTTCACGATGACGTTAGAAAAGTTTTGCCTGCTTTTGTTTTACTTTCTACACATTTCACATTTTATTTTTTTCAACACCGTCCCTTTTATTCCATGCCTGGGTGCTTCTTCCTGAATTTCTGACGAATAAGTTGCACATGTTACATCGCAGTTTGAGAATATTGCCGTCAGCTGCTGTTTCAAGGACTCTCAAAACAATTTTGTATTTTATTGTAATAATATATATATAATAATATATAATACACAATTTCTTCAGTTCCAGAAATATTTTTGGCTAACCTGTTTACGTAACCAATGGGTTACGCAACCTAGTCCTACATAACCGAACAATAGGTTACGTGAACATCGTGACCCAGAACTATTTTTGGGTTACGCAAATTTTTGAAATTTCGAGGCCTGCATATCATGCAAATTTCATACTTGTCCATACAATATTAACCGAGATCCAGCCCTACAAGTCTCCATTCACAAAGATTTGAAGAAAAAAGGGCCACAACTCTTGAAAATATATGCGAAACGCGGAGAAACTTCACGCTGCACAATCACAGGGCACTGACAACATATCCTGCACATTTCATTATTGTCCATACAATATTAACCGAGATCCAGCCCGGACAAGTCCCAATTCACGGAGAATTCAGGAACAAAGGGCCATAACTCTTGAAAATATATGCGAAACGTGGAGAAACTTTACGCTGCACAACTGTGGGTCATTGACCACATATCATGCAAATTTCATACTTGTCCATACAATATTAACCAAGATCCAGCCCGGACAAGTCCCATTCACAGGGATTTCAGAAAAAGGGCCATAACTCTTGAAAATTATACCGGAACTCGGAAAAAACTCAACGCTGCACATCTACGAGGCACTGGCCACATTCCATGCACATTTCAATATCGTCCATCAAATATTAACCGAGATATTGCGCGGACAAGAAATTCGGACGGACAGACGGGCGGACAAAGCGATCGCTATATGCCCCCCCTCTAGTTAGAGGGGGCATAATTACTTTATCCATAATTACATGTATCCTGATAATCATAACTAAATTTTAAAACATCACTGTAGTTTGCAAATGGATGGCCAGTAACTGGTACCAAGGGAGATAATGAAACACTCCATCCAGTTTTACCTCAGAGAGTTATTTCCCCTGATTGCAACTTCCTATTTAGATTTGCCAGGGGAAAGCATCATTTTCATACACTTCGCCATCAATAAGATGGCTTGCGGATCGTGTGTCTCCATTATTGCGGAGCGATATCTGATACTTTATCGTATACTTTTTGGTCTTCATCCGGCGGAGAACAGACTCGATAAATTACAGGCGTTTCATACCACTTCTGAAACATATATTGTCTGGGCTTACAAAAGATACATTCCAGATATATGAATAACTTCCAAATCATTCAAGGGGTGTTGTTGATCTGTAATTTTGAAGAAGTAGGACAGCACATGACTCGAAAATGGCAGTTTACGTTGAGGTTATGTCGGTAGAGTTTAGCTGATTAGCTGGAGACATCACATGGTGTTGATTTCTGGGGATTTCCGCTTGTAGTTGCCGAAAGTAGGCTGAAAATGGATGCCCATGATCCCAGGGTCAGTCTTACCGCGTATACATGTAGATGACCCAGATGGTTACAGGTTGGGGAAAGCATACCTTTGTCAGATATAGGCTTTTCAATCAAGACGCAGTTCTAGATATGTAGGAAGGGCTGTTGTGAGAAAGAGACATTTTTTATTACATAATTTTCCTTTGTTTATTCTGTTGAATAGGTTAATTTGAAGATGTAATCAGCTTCACAATTTAGGCCAAAATTGTTCTTTTTTCTAAGAAATTTCATGAAAGTGTATGTTATGACAGATACAAAATAAATAACATAAAACTAAAGTTGTCCTACCATTCCAGGGATTCATACCAGTCACTTTTTACCGCCGGTAATCAGGGGTAAAATTGATATGAAAACTGAATTCAGACCTTCAAGTTTGACTAAATATGTTTAGGGTTTGACAAAAACTCAGTAGCCTATTAATTCAAGGGACGAAATAGCCTATAACATTGGGCCCTGCTTCGGAGGGCCAATGTCTGGCTAATCCACAATAAGTGTTCGACAGCAGATTTTGAGATCAAGGCCGTCGATGTCACGGGTCAACTGAGACACGTGGTTATGGGGATTTCTTGCATGTCGAACATATTTGGTCTAGGATACTTCTCATGACCCAAAGCCACCTCAGTTGATTTGTGGTAGGCCCACTGGTAACAGAACCAGGTGTTTCTGCGTGATTTTGCACATTGGATTAAGAAATTTCCATCAACTGAGATGATGTGAATATCCATGAGGTTATTCCGATTCATATGATTATTCCTACTCTGTAACGGTTAGTTGGCTTTATAGATCATGTGAACTACATGTACCCCTATCCGTGTAGCACGGTGATGTGGAGATGGAAACTTGGCTCATGCAGCTGAAAGTTCGTGATGAGAATGTATAATTTGCTGTGGAAGTGTCAATGCCAAGTTTGGTTTTCTACATTCAGAGACGGGGGAAAAGAAGAACCAGGAGAACTTGATATTCAAATACGTGAAGGTGTATTTTACCGAGGGACAGATTGTCATGTTTGTTGTTGAGGGAAACCCTTTCGTCCTATAAATAGCGAGCCAATGGGAAAGCTCGCTTTAATTCAAAATGGCGCAGGTCAAACGACCAATCGCTGGAGGAGTGAAGGCAGACTGTCACTATCCGTTAATACCTGAATTAACTGATACAGTCTAGGGACGAAACAATATAAAATCTTTGAGAATGGTGGTAAATTTGAAGAAATACAAAAATTGAAGAAAATAACGAATACTGAATCCACTCATTTGAGTAAAAAATACTACAATTTTTGGCTTGTATGAAACCCTGTATTCATGAGAAAATGGAAGAATTTTGATCATCAAAAATAAATGGCATCAATGGTCGTGTTGACAAATGCAAATTTGATCAGAATCAAAAGTCTCCATGTACATCATCGTTACTTGTGTATGCATGAAACTGCATCCTGGGTCCTAAACTATAACTTTCTGTATTAATTTGACATATTTCTGTGAAAATCTGGGACCTACAGCCTTGGGATTAGTTCTCGTACGCACTTCACGATTTATTTTAATTTTATATAAAAATAATTTCTTGAGAGACACAAAAACTGAATTGGCTAATGCTGGGATCAAGACCCTTCCCTTGGAGGAGTCACGCGGGTTAAATGATCTTTCCCTGCACGTGTGAGAGCAGTTATTAACTTGATTTTTTAGGTACCTCTAACCCACGAGAGAGAGCAATTCTCGTACAGCAGATAAAAAGTTGCAATTTTATGCTGAATTGTTATTCATCGTTCATGTATTACAAAATTGATTTGCGTAGTTTTAGAAGAAATTATATACACTAATTGGACAATTTATCAATCTGACCTGTTCACAATGAAAGACTGAACAGCGACTGTCGTTATTTGGACGGAAAACAAGATTATTTTACCTCCGGAAAATCTTCGGCAGTCATCGGAAGTATAACTCGTCGGCTGTCAATAGCTGATAGCATATCCACTAATTATCCGATTTTAATTTTAATAAATATATTTGGAATTCTAAAGAAATACTCGTTTCAGAAATAAATAGATTGATATATTTGTATGCTATTTCCTGACGAAAAATTCAACCCGAAGATGACACTGATTTACTGGAAATGTCAGTTTGCCGCCATTTCACTGTGAACATTCATTCCGAGATCGAGATGGGCAGTCGAAGAAAAGCAATGACTGCGCCCCGTGTCAGCTGTCGAAATGGGATTGTCATCTGGCTTTCGCGGAATGAACATGATGGTCATCAATCATGTTACCTATACTTGTTGGCGATAAAATGAGCTTCCCGTGTGATGGAATCCAGAAGTAACTATGCCCCAGAAAACAATTTAAAAAAGAAAAATGAAAAATACATCCTGATCATACCAAGAAGTAGAAATTTTGACAGAAAAATTAAACTTCAGCCCCGCGCATAAACAATCAATCCACATAAGAAAGTCCCCAAGTGCTCTGAACGTGTGCACGTGCGATGTGTATGAGATTTGATCTGTATGAGAACCGACCCCGTGCTTGTAGCACTCGCAAATAAGAAACTTGTATCAGCAGGTACAGAGGGTCGTACTAAAAACTGCGCGGAACTGCGCGGAGCTTAATTTCAACTGCGCGTGGATTATTTGATGGATTTTTCTTTATTTGCTGACGAGCAGAATATTGATAGTAATAAAACAGACAACAAAATCCGCAAAATGTAGACTATATGTCGCTTGAAACGAGAGAGAACGAAATTCAAATGCGCGGAAATTATGTTTCACTGCTCGGAGATTCGCTTCGCTGGAATGGAATCGTTAATATTAGAGCACATTATCCTACCTTATTCGTACTCCACTCAGATTCGCTACGCTCGAACTAAGTCTGATGTGTATGAATTGTATCTGTCCGAACGTAAATTGAGTATAAATTTTAACTGTGCGGAAATCGAGCCCGTAAGCAAATTTGGCGTAAACTTCAACTGCGCGGAAATCCATGGCAGCTTCACCCCACACAGATTCTTCTGCATTGAACTAATTCTGATATGTATGAATTTCAAAAGGCTTGCGTGTGTGAATTTCATCTGTCCGAACGTGAACTTGGTATAAATTTCAACTGCGCGGAAATCGAGCCCGTAAGCAAATTTGGCATAAAGTTTAACTGCGCGGAAATCCATGGCAGCTTCACCCCACACATATTCTTCTGGATTGAACTAATTCTGATGTGTATGAATTTCAAAAGGCTTGCGTGTATGAATTTCATCTGTCCAAACGTGAACTTGGTATAAATTTCAACTGCGCGGAAATTGAGCCCGTATAAAGTTCAACTGCGCGGAAATCCATGGCAGCTTCACCCCACACAGATTCTTCTGGATTGAACTAATTCTGATGTGTATGAATTTCAAAAGGCTTGCGTGTATGAATTTCATCTGTCCGAACGTGAACTTGGTATAAATTTCAACTGCGTGGAAATCGAGCCCGTATAAAGTTTAACTGCGCGGAAATCCATGGCAGCTTCACCCCACGCAGATTCTTCTGGATTGAACTAATTCTGATATGTATGAATTTCAAAAGGCTTGCGTGTGTGAATTTCATCTGTCCGAACGTGAACTTGGTATAAATTTCAACTGCGCGGAAATCGAGCCTGTATACAGTTTAACTGCGCGGAAATCCATGGCAGCTTCACCCCACACAGATTCTTCTGGATTGAACTAATTCTGATATGTATGAATTTCAAAAGGCTTGCGTGTGTGAATTTCATCTGTCCGAACGTGAACTTGGTAAAAATTTTCAACTGCGCGGAATTCGAGTTTCACTCCTTGGAGATTTGCTTTCTTCAACTGAGTCTTATGTGTGGAATTTCTTTTGCAGCGCTAGATATTAAAATAAATAATTAAATAATAATGAGAGAGCAGAGGGAAAGTAAAGGAGAATCGTTATGTACAAGTTGGAAAGTCTGTTATTTGTTAGGTGATGAACTAACTTAGGCAGAATATAATTGGTGAGGTATTGCTTAGATTTAATACAGAATCCCTTGATTATTTGTCGGCATTTAATGAACCGGTTAACCTGAAGTAGGCAGAAGATGATTGGTGAGGTATTGGCTAGATGTAATCTCTTGATTATTTGTCGGCAGTGATTAAACCCGTTATCAATGGGTTTAAGAATATATTATCCTTTATAATTGATACCCAGCTTATACGGAGACTTCATATTCACTAGTATAACTTAACCAACAAGAGCCCAAGGGGCTTCAATATACGCCCGTATATCTGAAATTACATTGGTTCAAATTTCAAGGTTGTTTAATAGCCTTGATTCCAATTGATCTAGCAATCCAGAGAAAGGTCTACAATTTTTTGCTTATGAGAATGTAACATATATCACATCTTATATTGAATGATAAAATAAATGAGCTTAACTCTTGGTAACTAGTTGACCTTGAAGCAAGAGCTGAGAGCTCACATATCCCACACTGATATCGACAAGAAAATAATAGTTTTCCTGCAAATGGATTCCTTTCAGACGAGAGAATTTTTCATGAAGAAGAAAGTGATGAAGTAAACCTTTGTTCTTGAGTTAATAAACAGGTGTGAAGTTCATAAAGGATTCCTCTCCCCGTTAAATTAGTAAATGTATGGTTTTTATTTCACAAGTTTTACTAAATGAAGCGTTTCAAACATGGGAGACAACTTCACAGGGCAATGCCATATAAATGCAGGGGAAAGAACTTCGAATAATCCAACAATATTCCAACACATTTAGTCAGCTAAGCTTCATTCAGTTTTGGGGGACTGCAACCTAGACCTTTGACAAATTGATGTCATATGTATGGCTCCACTTTGCCATGCGAGTAAGGTATACCCAAAGTTTGGTACCAATCCATACCTTAAAACCAGAGCTATTGCATGGACAACATGAATTGCAGGCAAGCACCTAAAAGGTGCGTGGACCCCTCAGCCTGTTTTTTGTTTAGTCAAGTAGGATCAGGGCTGCATCTAGAGCCAACTTAGTTTCGGAAAACATATGGGCGCCCAAAACTCAAATGAAACAAAAAACGAAAGTGTTGTTCAATTTGAAAGGATTTCTGAAGGAAATACTAGAAAAAGCCTCTGGGATCCTCAATATCGATCCGATTGCATAGCTGGGTATTGAATTTCATGTTAATAAACCTCTGTTTTGTGAGTGATCACAGGCTATTTGCGCCAAAATTCACTTTCAAAAATTGGACGCTCAATAATGAATTACGAGAAGGAACTGGGAGTTTGGGATCGGAACCTGAAAAAAATCCCTGGACATATAAAAGAGACATAGGTTTCATGCGAGTGGTGTGCTGGGATTACAGCATGCAAGAAAGTGTAGCTTTATCAGTGGCAATTTATGCATTGCACAAGTGTGATTACAAGTAAACACACTGATTGACACAGGCCCACCCTTATCATTTTTTTTGGGGGGGGGGCATAAACTTCAGGTATACAAACTGGTTCAAAATTGCCCAGAGTCAGGCTAAAAATGGGCTCTCCTAATCACTCGTTTTAAATAATTTCCAAGGTACAGTAACATGTTTGGTGACAAAAATTTATAAAAATGTTGTACCAGTTAAATGTGTGGACACAAATATGGTTCATGCAAAAGTTTTAGGATAAAAACATATGATGTAGAATAGAATGATTTAATAGCAAAATTAAAGAAAAATGTTGTCCTTCATTCAATGAGAATCTTTCTTGTATCAGGGAACCTTCAAAATTCACAATGAAACATGCAACCAAGGGTTCCCGATGGGCATAGATAATAGTGCAAAAGCTAAGCCATCAATAAATAATAAAAAAATAAAAATCATGAAATAATTATAACCATCTGAAAATCTAATCATTTCATCAGTCAACATTCAGGAAGCTCTCACCAAAGTTTGTCAGGCCCGACTTGATAGATCTACAGATATTCAGCGGACAAGAACATGTTGATGGGCATAGATAGCAGTGCAAAAGCTGAGCCATCAATAAATAATAAAAAAAAATAATTAAAAATCATGAGATCATCATAGCCACCTGAAAATCTAATCATTTAATCAGTCAACATTCAGGAAGCTCTCACCAAAGTTTGGTCGGGCCCGACTTCATAGATCTGCAGATATTCAGCGGACAAGAACATGTTGACGGACGGACGGACGGACGGGCGTACATGGCAACGACAAGACCCCACAACCCTATGGGCTGAGGGGTAACAAATGTTAATGGATGAATGGACAGAACGCAACATCGCATTACACGACCTCGTCTTCAACAGGCATAAGAAAATGTGACTTTTAATGATAATGATTTTTTGATTTTGGGGTCACAGTGACCTTGATCTTTGACCTTGACCTCAATTTTGGTACACAACACATCGTCTTCTCTCAATCTATCAATGCACACAAAAAATCATGAGTTTTAATGATTTCCTGATTTTGGGGTCACAGTGACCTTGACCTTTGACCTTGGCCTAAATTTTGGTACATGACAAACCGTCTCCCCTCAATTTCTCAAAGGACACAAAAAAATCATGATTTTTAACAATTTCACGATTTTGGGGTCACAGTGACCTTGACCTTTGACCTTGACCTACATTTTGGTATGTGACACATTGTGTCCCTCTAATGTATCTACTGACACAAAAAAACGTTATTTCTAAAAAATTCCTAATTTTGGGGTCAGTGACCTTTGACCTTGACCTAATTTTTGGTATGCATCACTTCATTTCCGCCTATTAAATCCACTCACAAAAAATTAGAAATTTTTAATGATTTCCTGATTTTTCTATCACACTGACCTTTGACCTCTGACGTTGACCTACATTTAATATGCAACACATTGTCCCTCCCCTAGGGCATCCACTCACCAAAAATTAGAACTGTAGATACAAAACTGTCAACGATCAATGATTTCCTGATTTTTGCCAACAGTGACCTTTGACCTCTGACCTCGACCTCAATTTTGGTACGCGACACATCGTCTCCACCTGGCGTATCCACTCACAAAAAATTGCAACTGTGGATAGAAAACGTTCACAGATATAGACCGGACACGAACCCTTCAGTGATTTCCTGTTTTTCAGGCCCGTGACCTTTGACCTGTGACCTCAACCTTCATTTTGGTACGCGACACATCGTCTCCCCGTAGGGTATCCACTCACCAAAAATTGGAACTGTAAATAGAAAACTGTTCCAGATATAGACCGGACACGGGGGACGGACAGACGGACGGACGGACAGACGGATGGACGGACAGACGGACGGAAACCGCTATCACATAATACGTCCGCCTTTTGGGCGGGCGTATAAAAACCAGAAAGAGACTTACGAACTTATACTTAGCGATTCTTATTTACTTCTATTTATATCTCCTACTAATCTCTCATTGTTATTTATTTATTTATTTATTTAAAACACAAAACCCTTAGCCCAAGCAAGAGTAATCTCACGTTTATATTTGGATTTCCCGGATAATATAAATTTATTTCATGGACGAAAAAAATAATTCTCAATATATTTTCCTGTAAGCCTTCTTTTGTCTATCCAAAATCTCTCAAAAGCTCCGAGAAGTGAATCTTGGTTTCGGCGCAGTTAAAATAGATATTAGTACACAATTTTCACTTACGGGCAGTTGAAAATCTCCGGGAAGTAAAACTTGATTTCCGCGCAGTTTAAATTTATATCCAGTTCAAATTCATACATAACCTTATTTCAAGCGAACTGAATCTCCGGCAGTCAAACTTGATGTTAGACTCGTTCGAATATGTACCAGCTGTGGAAATGCGAATTCCCATAACAAATCTTTCTTCGCGGAATCTCAACTGCGCGGAAAATAAGTAACAGTGCGGAAAATAAGTTTTTCTGTCCAGAGATTCGCAAGAATTGAGTAATTGACCACCCATCATTCGTTATCATGACCTGCATGGGGTCATCATGAAATGATAACGAATAAGGTAGGATATTAACGATTGAAATTCGAATTCCGCGCAGTTCAAATTCATACATATCAGAATTAGTTCAATCCAGAAGAATCTGCGTGGGGTGAAGCTGCCATGGATTTCCGCGCAGTTAAACTTTATACGGGCCTGATTTCCGCGCAGTTGAAATTTATACCAAGTTCACGTTCGGACAGATGAAATTCACACACGCAAGCCTTTTGAAATTCATACACATCAGACTTAGTTCAATCCAGAAGAATCTGTGTGGTGTGAAGCTGCCATGGATTTCCGCGCAGTTGAACTGTATACGGGCTCGATTTCCGTGCAGTTGAAATTTATACCAAGTTCACGTTCGGACAGATGAAATTCATAAATTTGCTTACGGGTTCGATTTCCGCGCAGTTAAAGATGTAATCAGCCTCAAAATGGATGGATTTTGTAAACTCTCCCCTGTGCGTTTTTTCAGCAGGGAAGATTACTAAAGCATCATATGTATTATATTTGATAATAGTGGGATCGCCATATACAACGAATGCAAGAATATCTTGTCAGATAAATTTGTAACTCTGCCCGCTTCGATGGCTTTTCTGTCTCGCCATTGAGTGTGTGTTGTACGCGGAGAGGAAAATGACGTCACTGCGTGACGTATGAGTGACGTATCGACGCTCACAAATTTAAATGCTGCACAGCTGCAGCCATGGAATAACGTCATGGCTCGTGCCTACGGTTCGGTAATGTCGCACAGCATACGTTGGTAGAATGCACCATACGTGTATACGCTTGTTGACACGGTCGTGGAAAAATAAACGGCATGCCATGCCGTTTATTCTTAAAGATCAATTCCTTCTATTTTCTCGTGAATGGTAGAAACAAGTTTAGTTTTTTGTGTTCAAAAGTGTTTCATTTTGTACCTGTTGTAACATATGTCATTTTCGCTGAGTTTGAGAGACATTGATTTCAGCCCAGATTTGAGGCTGATTACATCTTTGAAATTTATACCAAGTTCACGTTCGGACAGATGAAATTCACACACGCAAGCCTTTTGAAATTCATACAAAACAGAATTAGTTCAATCCAGATGAATCTGCGTGCGGTGAAGCTGCCATGGATTTCCGCGCAGTTAAACTTTATACGGGCTCGATTTCCGCGCAGTTGAAATTTATACCAAGTTCACGTTCGGACAGATGAAATTCATACACGCAAGCCTTTTGAAATTCATACACATCAGAATTAGTTCAATGCAGAAGAATCGGTGGGAGGTGAAGCTGCCATGGATTTCCGCGCAGTTGAAGTTTACGCCAAATTTGCTTACGGGCAAGATTTCCGCGCAGTTAAAATTTATACTCAATTTACGTTCGGACAGATACAATTCATACACATCAGACTTAGTTCGAGCGAAGCGAATCTGAGTGGAGTACGAATAAGGTAGGATAATGTGCTCTAATATTAACGATTCCATTCCAGCGAAGTGAATCTCCGGGCAGTGAAACATAATTTCCGCGCATTTGAATTTCGTTCTCTCTCGTTTCAAGCGACATATAGTCTACATTTTGCGGATTTTGTTGTCTGTTTCATATCAATATTCTGCTCGTCAGCAAAAGAAAAATCCATCAAATAATCCACGCGCAGTTGAAATTAAGCTCCGCGCAGTTCCGCGCAGTTTTTAGTACGACCGGGTACAGAGGTATGTCTTTCGCATTGAAATAATCCACATTCAACACCATAACTGAAATTTTATTACCGAATAGATATGTCAAAAAAAAGAAAAAAAAGAAAAAATCAGCAGAAGAGTCAAAATGTCACGGTAAACTTATGGTCCCAATATCCCTCAGCTATCAGTTATTGTCTACACTCACTGCATAAGATGTATTTTTCGAGGGTATGATGAACAACAACAACATAATAAATTATCTTCGGCTGTGGTTCAAGTCCTGAATGATTGTGATAACCATGGCGACTTTCAAACGGTCCAAAGTCTCCGGAGCGAACTGTTTCACTTGAGCAATACTTGTTATTTACGAGCGAATTATGTCTTATTTCTACGGGATAAAAATAAAAATACACTCGATCCGGCCATGTGCTTACCGCCATCCCCAATGCATTCTCCTCACATTCGGCACTCCAGTTGTCTTTACGGGGTCGGCGTATTCGACTGATGAAACGGAATTCGACTGATGAAAACGGAAACTCGGTCGGTTATTTGTTGATAGCTCGCTTGATACTGGTTCGATTCTGACAATCTAAACTTTCCGGAGTAGCTGAAGAGATTCTCTTTTCCAAAATATATAGTTTGATGACAAAAGTTTTTTTAATTTTTGAGATAGTGGGCAACTGAAATTTTCGTGTCGACTTCGCTGAATTTTTTTCTGGGCCGACCGACATGCGGTTTTTCTTGTCCGGAAAATTATTCCGTGGACTGACTGAAATACTTTCAGGTTTCCGGAACGCTCTACTTTCTTACGAATAAAATGATATAAAATATATGCATGTACCTTCTACCGTTTTCCTTAAAAGGGTTCGCTGAAAAAAACCGATTGAAAATCACAACATTTTCAGCTGAATCTGCCGTAAAGCGGATTAGTGAAGCGAGTTTAAAACTCGGATTTGGAGACGGACTTCAGAAGATTCCGAAAATCCGGAATAAGGATCGCGGGTAAGTTTATTGAAAGATTGGTTATGTCGGTAGGTCATAAGTGTCGAATTAAATTTAAAAAGCATAGTTTGCACAAAAAATATCCTAGTTTTCAAATAAATGAAAGTTTGTCATGTAATAACTTAATGTAAATGGAAATAGTATTTTTCTATGGTATAAATATATTTTTTAATTGATCATTAATTTTAAATACGTATATTTTGATGCATGTACCTTCTTGTACCTGAAAAATGACCAGGAATATACATATTTTGTTCTCAGTAATTATTATAATTTATATGAACTAAAATGAATTTTATCATTGTGAGTTTTGTTCACTTACTGATTTTTTGACATCTCACAGCCCAGACTGGTGAACAGTTAAGTTTTAATCCCATGCAATTAATCCCCATCCGCTAATCCGTTACAACACTTGCCGAGAGTATTGTTTGGTGGAGGTGTAAGTGTTTATAGTTCAGATGTAGTAGAGATTTCTAAATCTAAGGCTGTTGAGATTTTAAGTGATCCTAGTAGCGATAAGATTTCTACTATTCCGCCTGTAAAACCTAAGGGTGGAGAAGTCTATGTGATTCGTTCTGAAAATGTAGGGGACTGGAAATGTGACCAATACCTGAAATCAGGGAATCCGTTGACAACTTCCCTTGAGATTCAACTTTCTGCAGCTCATGGGAAGAGTGGCGAAAAAATTAGTTACAGTTCCAAGTGTTCAGCAACAAGACAATGGGTTGGATTGTGGATTGTTTGCTATAGCTAACTTAGTTGAGTTCTGTTTTTACGGTTACCTTGGTAAGACTACTTTGACTTTCAATCCACATATTCTAAGAAAACATTTACTTCAGTGTTTAGAAGATGTGAAAATGACACCCTTCCCACGGACTAATGAGAGTGAAAAGATAGTTAGAAT
Source organism: Hanleya hanleyi (assembly GCA_036873755.1). NCBI lineage: Eukaryota > Metazoa > Mollusca > Polyplacophora > Lepidopleurida > Hanleyidae > Hanleya > Hanleya hanleyi. Next base: position 46,679 of record JAVTVY010020951.1, read on the forward strand.
TAGGTCGGTGAACAAAGTTATTAGTCGTTTTTGTTCGTGTGGTAAGCCTGATTGTTTTGAAGACATGGTAGGTTGTGACGGGAAAGATGGTAGGAAACGGTGTACTGTTTGGAAACATTTGTCTTGTGCTCAGCCAAATGACAATTCTACTGTTTGGTTTTGTGACAGACATATTCAGTACACAAAGAAATTATTTCTTTTATGTTACTCCTTTGTTGTTCTTTAGGATTTCCGGAACAACGGACCAGTTAGTGTGTGAACAGTGTTCCAAAATCATTTTTGCTTGTCAAAATTGTTGTTACTTCATTTTATAAATTAAATTATATTTATATTATCAATTAGTAAATTTATACTAATAACAAAACCAAGAACAAAAATTACTGAGAACAAAATATGTATATTCCTGGTCATTCTGCATTTCGATTATAAAAATATATATAAAATTAATGATCAATTCAAAATTAAATACTATTTCCATTTACATTAAGTTATTACATGACAAACATTCATTTATTTGAAAACTAGGATATTTTTGTGCAAACTATGCTTTTTAAATTTAATTCGACACTTATGACCTACCGACATAACCAATCTTTCAATAAACTTACCCGCGATCCTTATTCCGGATTTTCGGAATCTTCTGAAGTCCGTCTCCAAATCCGAGTTTTAAACTCGCTTCACTAATCCGCTTTACGGCAGATTCAGCTGAAAATGTTGTGATTTTCAATCGTTTTTTTTCAGCGAACCCTTTTAAGGAAAACGGTAGAAGGTACATGCATATATTTTATATCATTTTATTCGTAAGAAAGTAAAGCGTTCCGGAAACCTAAAAGTATTTCAGTGAGTCCACGGAATCATTTTCCGGACAAGAAAAACCGCATGTCGGTCGGTCCAGAAAAAATTTCAGCGAAGTCGACACGAAAATTTCAGTTGCCCACTATCTCAAAAATTAAAGAACTTTTGTCATCAAACTATATATATTTGAAAAGAGAATCTCTTCAGCTACTCCGGAAAGTTTAGATTGTCAGAATCCAACCAGTATTAAGCGAGCTATCAACAAATAACCGACAGAGTTTACGTTTTCATCAGTCGAATTCCGTTTCATCAGTCGATTATCTGATCCCGTCTTTACGGGTCGTAGCGGATGACTTGGGGACTCCGAATGGAATGGGCCCCATACTGAATTCTGCCCATTCTGAGACGAGCACATCCAAGCTATGAGACCATGTTTCACTGCAGGATTTCACGTCTGTCTTGTGTTGCCTTTGATCCTTGTTTTCCCATTACCTTGGATATTTTTCCAATAAAAATTAGTTCACAGTTTTCTTTTCTTTCAGTCACTTTTATTTTCATGGATTGTTATTGAAGCAAGCTATCCAGTTATCCTTTCAGCCGACCTAGTATCTAGTGGTTATTAATCCGCACAAAAAGGTTAAATAGCGCGATCGGGCTATTCGTCCTTTGGTTCAGTTGACGATAGGGTTCAATGAACAATTTGATGGTCCAGGCGACCTAGGTAAAACAAAATGGACTAGAATACAACTTTACAAATAGAAAACTACAGTTTATGGGTTATTGTCCAATCATCTAATCCCACTTTTCCTTCTCAACAGCCCGCCCTGTGTGCCAATACAAAGGATTGATCAGAGAATTTTGGATTTAAAATCACCATTTTTCCAGCTGAGTTAATCATTTGCCGTATCAAAATTCTGTCTCTCCCTGTATCTTAATGAATTAGAAAATGTTTTAATGTATATGTTTATTTCATGGAGGCATTTTTACTGCCCTGGTTAAACTAGTAGCTGGTGATGCATAAATTTGGATATTTTAAACCCTGACATTTTCTCTATACACCCTCCAAACCATATAACCTGTACAATCCAAATCTAACCAGATCGGTCGGCAATAGACCCCTTTTCAAAATTTGCATTTTTAAATTTAGTTATTCTTTTTTTTCAGCGGTTATGTTACGTCTATACAGGCATACAATAAACTGACCTGGTATTGTCTGTTATCGTATATTTTTGCTAATGCTATACTTTGTAAATGCAAAGTCGTGCAACAAAGATTTGAATTGAATTGAATTGTATTCGAGTATGGGTTTTTGTGAGGTTAGTAGTACATGAGCAGTGTGACTAACGTCACAGGACCTACGAAGTAGAGTAGGCATTATGACTCGAACGCGAACTGAACTCTTGGAAATCCCCACCCCCAATTGAAATCCTGCCTATATTAAGATGGACACCGCCCAAGTCAGAATCGCCAGTGATTTTCATCAAAAATCACCAGGAATTTTCATCAAAAGTAGGTCAGCCCAGAACTTGTTGGTAACAGTCTTCTAATGCGCCTTCATTCCAAAATTAAATAACGATCGCCGATTTAATTTTACAATTTTTTAACTAAAGGAAACAGATTGAATAATAAAGGTTCAGTAGATTTCAAGCTTTACGTGTGAAAATACATTTACATCTCTTTAATGGTTTTCAGTGCCCTTGTCCAGGATCAAAACAACTTTTTGAATCACATTATTTTCCCAACAATACAGCAAATTTTTATATATAGTACTATAGTAGAAAGGTAGCATTTATGTAGTTTACGGTAATTCAACTCAAGACCAACACCTTCTCTGCACAACATAATAGTGATTCTATGTCATTATCCTGAGCATAACCGGTACAAAGACGAATAAATAGCGTCTCTACATCACGTTGTTATCTAGATATATGAGACAACACATTTTGGGTATCGGCAATCTGATGAATGTACTATTCCGGTTTTCTTGTTTCACATTATATTCTATGACGGTTGATCGGCGATTTTCTTCATTGATAAACGTTAAACCACCTCAGCTTCGTTGTGTGAATCGGAATTGCATTGCTGTGACACACCAACACACTCCGTGGCAGTGATTCTGTATCCCCTAATCAAGGAATCAAAATGGATTAAGATTTGAAATGACAAGAAAAATTTAGACATATTTTGTTTACACATGTAATTTTTTATTTAAATTATATCCAAGTGTGATATAAGTAGTGTATAAACAATAAATGGGCGCACATTTCACCCGGATGTAACTATGACGTCACTTCCGGTTGTGTTGACTGGGTCGTGACCCTTGGACATGTCCAGACTTGTTTGGGGGTTTCCCATGCCGCCATGTTGTACCAAGCTGTAGTGTACAAGATGGCGGCCTGATCCGCCATGTTGTACCAAGCTGTAGTGTACAAGATGGCGGCGGCCGCCATGTTGTACCAAGCTGTAGTGTACAAGATGGCGGCGGCCGCCATGTTGTACCAAGCTGTGGTGTACAAGATGGCGGCGGCCGCCATGTTGTACCAAGCTGTGGTGTACAAGATGGCGGCGGCCGCCATGTTGTACCAAGCTGTGGTGTACAAGATGGCGGCGGCCGCCATGTTGTACCAAGCTGTGGTGTGCAAGATGGCGGCCTGATCCGCCATGTTGTACCAAGCTGTGGTGTACAAGATGGCGGCGGCCGCCATGTTATACCAAGCTGTGGTGTACAACATGGTGGCATGAGAAAAACGTATAAAAAGAGGTGATTTTTAGTGGATTGGGTGTATTCATTGCACTACCTTACGGAGCTCTCTGACTTACCTGCCCAGCCTGCCTGCCTGCCTGCCTGTTTGCCTGCCCGCCTGACCTGCCTGCCTGCCTGCCTGCCTGCCTGACCAGCTTGTTTGTACGAGAGGAGGACAGAAAGCATGAGACGTGGAGAAGATTTTCCATGGGACCCAGCAGCACCTCCGGTTGAAGTCTTGCCTGAAGACGAGCGTGTGAGTGACATTTATCAACGACACTGGGCTACCATACGCCATTGTTTTCACCGTGATCGTCGTCTATTGGACTTGTATAACTTTCGACTGCAGGACCTCACGTATTTGTCTACCTATGCTGAGAACATTTTCACAGACCAGGTCACAGCGTTCAAGTTGAATATGACATTCGGGTACATTTTACGGCACAAGGAGACGGACCAGGTGCGGTATTATTATCCCAGCAATAATACCTATGTGTTTGACCAGCCGTTCACGGTGACGGATGCGATTTCCCTGGAGCCACTCCTCGACCAATTGACTACGTTGGATCCATTGGAATGGGCCCGGTTGCAACGCCCCAATACCCAATGGCTTGTGGAAATGGTGACCAACGTCATATTTTTTGTCACGAAAATGAGAGATCATCCTATCGGGGCTCCTGTACTACTTCCCCCTTGGCTGTTTCATCGACCCGGACTGTATGCATTAACGGGAGGGGCACATGGGCCCTACAAAGACCGGAAATGTCTGTTTCGGTGTTTGGCCGTGCATCTGGACGAGTGTAATCCCCGGGCTTGTGACACAGTGGCCAATGGCTATTGGGAACTGTATTTAGAGCAGCAAGACTTGGATGAGCGGCACTTCCGTGGAGTCCCGTTCAAGAATTTGGATGACGTGGAAACACTGTTCAACATCAATGTCTTTGTATACCGATTACGATGCGAGGAGGATACATTTGTGGCTGAATTGGTTCGTCGTTCAAAAGAACGGTATGCTTCTACGATGAAAGTCAATGTTTTCGACGCCAATGGCGGGAGTCATTTTTCGCTGATCTACAATATGAGCCAGTACACCCAGTCTTACAGTTGTGCCCAATGCCATCGGGTGTTTAAACTTTCTGCGAACCTACATCAGCACGAGAAGATCTGTACGAACGCTGTGAAGCGAAAATTTCCTGGTGGTGTGTATCATAATACGCCTACTATTTTCGAGGAACTGGCCGATGAGGGTCTCATCATACCGGAGGCGGACCGTTATTTTCCCTACCGGGCGTGTTACGATTTTGAGGCCCTGTTGGAGCCCATGGACATGTTTTCAGCGAAAACACAGTGGACGCAGCGCCATATTCCCCTCAGTGTGAGTATTTCCAGCAACGTACCTGGCTATGACGCTGCACCGGTCTGTTTCGTGTCCACCGGGGATTCCCATGAGTTGATCACCCGCATGATGGAGTATTTAGAGGAAGTCAGTGCGGCCAGTACGGAATTGTTGGTGTCCAAGTTCCAGGACGTACTGGACCAACTGGACGATCGGATTCCTATACCGGGTGTATCGTTTAGTGACGATGAAGAGTCCGAGTCGGAGTCGGAGTCGCAGCCGGAGCCCATGCAGTCGCAGGATGTGCCTTTACCCAAACCGTATGCGGAGAAATTGAAAGTGCGCTTCCTACAATACCTAGGCCAGTTACCGGTGCTCGGTTTCAATTCGGGGCGATATGACTTGAACATGGTGAAGGAATTTCTCTACCCTTACTTGGCCCAGGCGAATACCATTAAGTCCGTCGTCAAGAAGATCAATAATCATATGGCCCTCACTACCACATCACTTCATTTCCTGGATGTACGGAACTACTTAGCTCCTAATTATAGCTATGATCAGTGGGTGAAGGCGTATGACTGTGCACAAACGAAAGGGCGGTTCCCTTACACGTATATATCGACGCTCGACCGTTTGGAGGAAACACAGTTGCCACCCCGCGATGCCTTTTTTGACGATTTGAAGCAAGTGGAATGTCCGGAAGACACGTACCGTGAACTAGAGCAGGTATGGAACGACCAACACATGCAGACCTTGCGAGATTTCCTGATATGGTATAATAACTTAGATGTGGTTCCTTTCCTGGAAGCGGCCGAGAAAATGGTTCAACTGTTTCATCGTGAGATGCACGTCGACATCTTCAAGGAGTGCTTGAGTTTACCGGGTCTGGCGCTTCGCCATCTTTTTCAAGCGTGTCCTACGTACTTCTCGCTGATACAGCAAAAAGATGCGGACATGCATGATTGTCTAAAGCAGAACATTGTGGGTGGACCGAGTCTTATTTTTCACCGTTATCACGAGAAGGACGTCACTACTCTCCCCGGTGGAAAACCCTGTGCTAAGATCATCGGTTTCGATGCCAATGCCTTGTACCTGTGGTCTCTGGCCCAACCTATGCCCAGTGGACATTATACACGTTGGTTGGCGGAAGGCCGGCATTTTACACCGCAACGCACTTCCTACAAGCATCTGGCTGACCAGTGGTTGGATTGGGAAGCCTATCGACGGGGAATTTATATACGCCATCAGACCAACGCCACAGAGAAGCGCATAGGAGATCGTCGACTCCCCGTCGATGGGTTTGCCCTGGTGGGTAGGACACCGACCGTATTCCAATTTTACGGTTGCTATTGGCACGGCCACGAATGCCATTTCAGCGCTGGACGCTTCAACGAACGACGTGGAAAAACACCGGAAGAATTACGGGAAGAAGTGGTGGAGAACGGTGATTATGTGAAAGAGAGAGGCTACCATCTGATCGAAATGTGGGAGTGTGAATTTCACACCATGTGCCAGGCCCTACCCCATTTACGGCGTTTCCTGAAAGAGTACCCGTTGAGTCGTCGGCCACTCCTGAGTCTACCACAAATGTTCGACGCCATTCGTTCTGGGGACCTCTACGGCTTTGTCGAATGTGATTTGCATGTTCCCGACACTCTCAAGCCTCTCTTCGCCCAGTGCCCTCCCATCCTTAAGAACACGCTGGTGGGTCGGGATGATATTGGGGACACCATGGGGGCCTATGCGGAGCAACACGAGTGTTTGCCTCGACCTCGACGGATGTTGATTGGTAGTATGTGGGCAGAGAAAATCTTGCTGGGCACTCCGTTATTACAGTAGTACATGAGCCACGGTTTGGAAATTACGAAAATATACCAAGTGATACAGTACGTACCCCACGCCTGTTTTGCGGAGAATGCCGACATTGTGACGTCTGCCCGTCGTCAAGGTGATCAAGACCCGAGTAAGGCCATCATCGGTGAATCGTGGAAATTGACGGGCAATGGCTATTATGGGAAAACGGTCACCAACCAGGATAAGCACGTGAACGTGAACATTTGTACTACTACCCAAGCCCGCAAAAAAGTGAATTCTCCTCTGTTTCGGTCCGTGGAGGTCATCGATGACGACACGTATGAAATCAGTTCAGCCAAAAAGACTATCCGTTACAACCTACCCCTGCAGATTGGATGTATGGTATACCAGGTGGCCAAGCTGAGGATGCTGCAGTTTCTCTATGATTTCATGGGTGTGTATTTTAATCCATCAGACTGGCAACTCATGGAGATGGATACGGACTCGGCCTACATGGCCGTCTCTAATGCGGATTGGGAGTCCCTGGTGAAACCAGAGTTACGGGCACAGTATGAGGTGGAACGGGACCAGTGGTTACCTCGACGTGACCATTACCAGTATGATAAGCGTACGCCCGGGCTCTTCAAGCTGGAGTGGAGTGGAGATGCTATGATTGCTCTCTCCTCCAAGACATATTACTGTTACGGGGGAGCCGAAAATAAGTTTAGCTGCAAAGGGGTGAACCGGCGCGATCCCAACATCGACAAAGCCTTGTACTTGAACGTGCTGCAAAGCCAGGCCAGTGCGAGTGGGACTAACCGAGGATTTCGGGTGGCGGACCACCAGATGCGGACGTACATCCAGCAACGAGACGCCTTTACTTTCTTTTACCCGAAACGGAAAGTCCTTGCCGATGGTGTGAGCACCACTTACTTGGACTTGTGAACGGAACACACACTATAACTGTTGATACACGAGTTAAAAAAACTGTAAAAGTCAGGATGGCCGAGTGGTTTAAGGCGCCGGTATTAAGTGCTGGTCGGCGAAGAGCTGGCGTAGGTTCGAATCCTACTCCTGACAGAATTTTTTTTGTACCACTTGTATATACATACCACTACTATTCTATTGTACATACCACCTGTATTCTATTGCACATAGTGTAACTCTCCCTTCTTGTTGACTTAAATAAAAAAAGTCAAAACCATCATTTTTTGTGTTTTTTCATCAATTTTATTGAACATCAATGAACGTCAGAACAACAACGTCATAACAATAACGTGATAATAATAAAAAACAAGTGGCCTGCGCGCAGTGCATTGAATTTAAGTTAACCTGAGAAATGGAGCATGCACATTAAAACGAGAGACCGTCCAGTCATAGACGAGGACATCACGGTCTTCGGCTTGACAATAATCATCAAACATGTGTACGATGGTTGGCATAGAATGCCCTCTACTCCGGTGAGTGAGATAAAACACACAGTACTGTCCGCACACACTACTCAAGGGTCCTTGTAATCTTTGAGTATTCCAACGCCACACTGTAGTAGATACGTCCATGAATCTCACCAAATCGGGATGTAGGGGTGCAAGTCCGTAGGAATCAAAGTATTCGCCTTGGCCTAGGGTGTCCACGTACACAGCTACCCAATGTTCACCGGGTCGAGACCCCGGGTCTGTATTCAGGATGTAGGATGCTGGGGTGGTGGAGTGGGTGGGAAACACATTGCGTGGAAACACACCTCGAAAGGGGACCTTAGGATCTCGCTGGAGTATGGCCATCAGCTGCTCTGTATCCATGACTCTAGTTGGCGTAGTCACACAGCACGTTTCTTTGCTGATCCACGCTGATGACGTTATCAAACTCGGCGTAGCAAATCACGTTAATGGTCTGAGCTAGACCGACGGCAAAACGCAGTTCCAACCGTAGGTTTCCTTTCTTGAGCAAGGCCAGTTGATGATCGTGTTCCAAGGTGGGGGTGAGGACGAAGGCGAACAACGTGTACCCACGGTGAAAGTCTCGTCGAGTGATGGTATTTCCTCGTCCTGGTTGTTTTGTCCTGTGGCTGTAAACAGGTTCAGGTAGCTCCGCACATAGTTTTGGTTACCAAAATCCGGTTGTAATGGACGGGCTGGAATTTGATGGCCAGCCACGTGCAGTGCCAACAAGTTCAGGTTGAAATGTTGAAAGGCGAACGGATTCTCATCCCACGTTCCATTGAAAGCGGTGTTGGTCACACACGCTATGGTAACACGTTTAGGGAGATCCCCTAGAAATAAATTTTCACGATTGGCCATCATCGTACCTGCTGGCACAGAGAACACCTTGGTCTGTACGCGTCGGATGGGGTACAGGGCTGGTTTTTTCGATAAGGCTTCCATGTGACTCACCAACACCCCCTGTTGCAAATCCACCGTACGCACAAACAGGGCTGCATCTTCTAGGACGATCTTGTAATTCGCGTCCTCTCCAGCGGCCACCAAGGCGAACGCAGGTGTGGAACGGATGAACTTGATCTTGATGGATACACCGTTCATCATGTAGCGGTCTTGCAGGAACAGATCGGCGTGCAGTCGTCCCATCATATCGATGGACTTGCTAGCGGCTGCTAGGTTTTTGCGCGCGGTGAATCCATTATTGGCAGCGAGCACGCTATTCATGGATCCGGGTGTATCCTTGTAGTACAGCGAGGCCTGCAAGTGTGTTTTTTTGGCATCATTGCCGTACGACAACAGCGTCTCCATGTAGGCTCGGTACGGGTACGTATTGGTGGACGTACTGATGATGGAGGACGTACTATCGCTCATACTCATATCCACCTGTTGGAACAAGGAGTGCAGCCAAAGATTCACCGGGCCTACTATCGCATCGTCCGCTAGGTCGGCCCCGGCTGCGTCCACTATTTTGGCTTTCACGTACAAGTAGGTGTGGGCTAAATCCAGGTAGGCCGTATCTTTGTTTTCAATGGTAAATTCCACAGGTCCCGTCCCCGTCAGGCTAGCCAGGGGTCGATGTTCTACCCAACGTCCTTCGGCTACACTGGTCTGGGTGGGTGGAATAGTCCACAAATCCAATTCACTGTTGGTAGACGGACACGACTCGGAGTGAATGAATGCCATTATGCGAAGATGTCTCTCCTACTACTCTCCTTCTTCTTCGTCTTGGTGTTATTCCTCCGGGGTGTGCGTCGTCGGTGTGTTGGACGTCGAATGACTCTTCGCTGTGTCCGTGGTTGTCTTTTAAGGGCTTTGGCGATCAAGACGCTGCCTGCTTCTCTAGCCCGTCGTTTCAAGGCTTGTCGGGGTGCTGTGCCTGCCATCACATCACCGGCCACGCGCAATCCACTGCGTCCGCTTGTTTGCCCACCGCTTTGACACCCCGTGTCACCAAGGGTAAGAACGTTTTCACAATGCTGCCCAGTATGTTTCCCAATCCGTGACCTCGTTGCATGCGTGCACCGCTAAAGATGGGTAAGCCTCCTCCCGTTTGTTTCTTGTAGTAGTCGGCATAGCTGGGCGTATGGCACTGGTAAGGCACGTGCATTATACGAAGTGAGGAGAACGGGCTTGTCGGAAATGAAGTGTCAGCACCACTTTCCCTCGTTCGAATGCGACCGGATGTCCCGTGTCATCTCTTATATCCACCATGATCGTGTTGATAACGGTATGTCGTACGGGCAGGTAGAGTATATGGTTGAAACTCTGGTTGACTTGATTGCCATACGTCTTGCTAATGGGGACCACCCGTAACAGAGGTGTGTTCACATCGCCCACAATATGGCTGTCCACTGCGTCCGAGTAGACGTAGAGTCCGTACATGCCTACTTTCATATCCATCACAACGTCACCGTTGTCGGTGGTGGGTCCCGTGTACACGCTGTAAGGCAGACCTAACATTTGCTGTAGTGTAGGACTGAGTTTCACAGCCACGTTAGGGCTCAGCATGATACAGGACTTGTCGTTGTGTGGGTTGACAGCCAAGATCACGTGATTCTTGAAGGGATAGGCTATCATGGGTTTTGAACTATTCGTGGCCTTCCGTAGAGACTTGTACTCCAACAAGGTGAGCAGACCCTCTATGAACTTCTGGGGCGTATCGTACTGGCCTTCGGGGAGAATCAGTTTGGTTACTTTGCCTTCGTAGGTGACGTCGTACCATACTTCTTGGTCTCGTACGTTGTACCACGAGTAAGGGTACTGAATATCCACCAGTCCACATTCCCACCGGCCAGGTAAATGTAACGGTTGTGGTAATTGAGTGACATACTTGGCCAAGGTGTTGTCAGGAAACACATCGAGTGAACTATTACTGGGCAACGTCAGGTAAAATATGACGACTGAGCTGTTCTGGCTTCCTCATCGGGTTTTTATGGGGGTGCCCTTAGTAGGGTTCCCAGGCCTTGGGCGCCTTACCTCGGCGTTGTGATCGTCGCGGTGACTTAGATCTGTGAACAGTACGTCCCCGTCGTTGTGGTGTTTTGGGCGGTGACATGGGGGCCCAAGAAGAGGAGGGTGGTGGTGGTGGTTGGTGTCGGGCCGATTGCTGCATAAAGGCCCATCGGTTAGGATTCCCTACCAATTCTTGAGGGATGTGCGTGTCTTTTAACCCCTGAGCAAAGGCTTCCCAGCCCGGTGGATTAGAGTGGTTGCGAGAACGTACCATATCGTTGATCGAATCGGTCATATGAGACCCCGGCACCACTTGGTTTCGAATCAGCAGTTTTCCCTGATCGTTCCAACCCATATCGGAATTCTGTTTCACCCGGTCCAACAATAAACGCGCCTTGGTTTTGAAGGCTTTAGGCACACTGGCCAACACGTCCTCTTCCAGCTCAGGTGAGGGCGGCGGTGGTGTGAGTGTGGGCGTTGCGGGTAGTTGTGGGAGTGGTGTACTACTACTCCCTCTATATTGATCCATAAACGTCTTGTACCGGTTCAGCGTATGATGGTAGAGTTGAATTTTCTCGTGATCGGGTAGTCGACGTTGGAGTATACTATTCATCTCTTCGTCCAGAGACTGGAGTTGTTGCACTGTGGCAGGGACGGGATAGGGTGATTGCAAACTCTGTAACAGTCGAGGTTCCACCAGCATCATTTTTTTCGTCTGTTCCATGACGTTAGCGTCCCAAGATGGAGCCTAGTAACGGTCCCAGTACGGTAGCGGCTAAGGGTGCGAGGAGTGCGCCGAGAAATCCACCTCGCTGTAACACCTGTTTCTTTTTCTTGACACTACCCGTCTTCTTCACCAACGTTCGGAGACGCGCCTTGTGCCGTTGCAATTTCCCTTTCTGCAGAGGACTGAGCGGAACATTGCCTTTTAACACATTATGCGCCACTTCACACAAACACCGTACCAAGTCGGGATCCGCGCCGCGCACCAGGGCCCGGCCCACCTCCGGTGGCGCGCTGCGTAATACGCGGAGGGCCGGCGCGTGCTTGCGTATCCGTGCAGACATGATCAGGAAGTGACGGCTAGAGTGACACCGTCTGCACCTCTCCGGGAAAAATGTGGGTGCGAAATCGAAGGGTAGAGGGGGTGTCTTGCGACGAGCACAACGCCGAGGTAAGGCGCCCAAGGCCTGGGAACCCTACTAAGGGCACCCCTATAAAAACCCGATGAGGAAGTCAGAACAGCTCAGTCGTCATGTTTTACCTGACGTTGCCCAGTAATAGTTCACTCGATGTGTTTCCTGACAACACCTTGGCCAAGTATGTCACTCAATTACCACAACCGTTACATTTACCTGGCCGGTGGGAATGTGGACTGGTGGATATTCAGTACCCTTACTCGTGGTACAACGTACGAGACCAAGAAGTATGGTACGAAGTGACCTACGAAGGCAAAGTACACCGACTCACTCTACCCCCAGGCCAATACGATACGCCCAAGACGTTCATAGAGGGTCTGCTCACCTTGTTGGAGTACAAGTCTCTACGGGAGGTGACGAATAATTCAAAACCCCTGAAAGCCTATCCCTTCAAGAATCACGTGATCTTCGATGTCAACGCACACAACGACAAGGCCTGTATCCTGCTCAGCCCCAACGTGGGTGTGGAACTCAGTCCTAAGCTACAGCAAATGTTAGGTCTCCCTTACAGCGTCTACGCGGGTCCCACCACCGACAACGGTGACGTTGTGATGGATATGAAAGTAGGTATGTACGGACTCTACGTCTACTCGGACGCAGTGGACAGCCATATTGTGGGCGATGTGAACACACCTCTGTTACGGGTGGTACCCATTAGAAAGAAGTATGGCGATCAAGTCAACCAGAGTTTCAACCATATACTCTACCTGCCCGTACGACATACCGATATCAACACGATCACGGTGGATATAAGAAATGACACGGGACACCCGGTCGCATTCGAACGAGGGAAAGTGGTACTGACACTTCATTTCCGACAAGCCCGTTCTCCTCACTTCGTATAATGTACGTGCCTTACCAGTGCCATACGCCCAGCTATGCCGACTACTACAAGAAACAAACGGGAGGAGGCTTACCCATCTTTAGCGGTGCACGCATGCAACGAGGTCACGGATTGGGAAACATGCTCGGCAGCATTGTGAAACGTTCTTACCCTTGGTGAAACGGGGTGTCAAAGCGGTGGGCAAACAAGCGGTACGCAGTGGATTGCGCGTGGCCGGTGATGTGATGGCAGGCACAGCACCCCGACAAGCCTTGAAACGACGGGCTAAAGAAGCAGGCAGCGTCTTGATCGCCAAAGCCCTTAAAAGACAACCACGGACACAGCGAAGAGTCATTCGACGTCCAACACACCGACGACGCACACCCCGGAGGACTAAGACCAAGACGAAGAAGAAGAAGAGTAGTAGGAGAGACATCTTCGCATAATGGCATTCATTCACTCCGAGTCGTGTCCGTCTACCAACAGTGAATTGGATTTGTGGACTATTCCATCCACCCAGACCAGTGTAGCCGAAGGACGTTGGGTAGAACATCGACCCCTGGCTAGCCTGACGGGGACGGGACCTGTGGAATTTACCATTGAAAACAAAGATACGGCCTACCTGGATTTAGCCCACACCTACTTGTACGTGAAAGCCAAAATAGCGGCCGCAGCCGGGGCCGACCTAGCGGACGATGCGGTAGTAGGCCCGGTGAATCTTTGGCTGCACTCCTTGTTCCAACAGGTGGATATGAGTCTGAGCGATAAACTCATCAGTACGTCCACCAATACGTACCCGTACCGAGCCTACATGGGGACGCTGTTGTCGTACTGCAATGATGCCAAAAAAACACACTTGCAAGCCTCGCTGTACTACAAGGATACACCCGGATCCATGAATAGCGTGCTCGCTGCCAATAATGGATTCACCGCGCGCAAAAACCTAGCAGCCGCTAGCAAGTCCATCGATATGATGGGACGACTGCACGCCGATCTGTTCCTGCAAGACCGCTACATGATGAACGGTGTATCCATCAAGATCAAGTTCATCCGTTCCACACCTGCGTTCGCCTTGATGACCGCTGGAGAGGACCCCAATTACAAGATCGTCCTAGAAGATGCAGCCCTGTTTGTGCGTACGGTGGATTTGCAACAGGGGGTGTTGGTGAGTCACATGGAAGCCTTATCGAAAAAACCAGCCCTGTACCCCATCCGACGCGTACAGACCAAGGTGTTCTCTGTGCCAACAGGTACAATGATGGCCAATCGTGAAAATTTATTTCTAGGGGATCTCCCTAAACGTGTTACCATAGCGTGTGTGACCAAGACCGCTTTCAATGGAGCATGGGATGAGAATCCGTTCGCCTTTCAACATTTCAACCTGAACTTTTTGGCACTGCACGTGGCTGGCCATCAAATTCCAGCCCGACCATTACAACCGGATTTTGGTAACCAAAACTATGTGCGGAGCTACCTGAACCTGTTTACAGCCAAAGGACAAAACAACCAGGACGAAGGAAATGCCATCACTCGACGAGACTTTTACCGTGGGTACACGTTGTTCGCCTTCGACCTCACCCCCACCTTGGAACACGATCATCAACTGGCCTTGCTCAAGAAAGGAAACCTACGGTTGGAACTGCGTTTTGCCGTCGCTCTAGCCCAGACCATTAACGTGATTTGCTACGCTGAGTTTGATAACGTCATCAGCGTGGATCAGCAAAGAAACGTGCTGTGTGACTATGCCAACTAGAGTCATGGATACAGAGCAGCTGATGGGCATACTCCAGCGAGATCCTAAGGTCCCCTTTCGAGGTGTGTTTCCACGCAATGTGTTTCCCACCCACTCCACCACCCCAGCAGCCTACATCCTGAATACACACCCGGGGTCTCGACCCGGTGAACATTGGGTAGCTGTGTACGTGGACACCCTAGGCCAAGGCGAATACTTTGATTCCTACGGACTTGCACCCCTACACCCCGATTTGGTGAAATTCATGGACGTATCTACTACAGTGTGGCGTTGGAATACCCAAAGATTACAAGGACCCTTGAGTAGTGTGTGCGGACAGTACTGTGTGTTTTATCTCAGTCACCGGAGTAGAGGACATTCTATGCCAACCATCGTACACATGTTTGATGATTATTGTCAAGCCGAAGACCGTGATGTCGTCGTCTATGACTGGACGGCCTCTCGTTTTAATGTGCATGCTCCATTTCTCAGGTTAACTTAAATTCAATGCACTGCGCGCAGGCCACTTGTTTTTTTTATTATTATCACGTTATTGTTATGACGTTGTTGTTCTGACGTTCATTGATGTTCAATAAAATTGATGAAAAAACACAAAAAATGATGGTTTTGACTTTTTTTATTTAAGTCAACAAGAAGGGAGAGTTACACTATGTACAATAGAATACAGGTGGTATGTACAATAGAATACAGGTGGTATGTACAATAGAATACAGGTGGTATGTATATACAAGTGGTACAAAAAAAATTCTGTCAGGAGTAGGATTCGAACCTACGCCAGCTCTTCGCCGACCAGCACTTAATACCGGCGCCTTAAACCACTCGGCCATCCTGACTTTTACAGTTTTTTTAACTCGTGTATCAACAGTTATAGTGTGTGTTCCGTTCACAAGTCCAAGTAAGTGGTGCTCACACCATCGGCAAGGACTTTCCGTTTCGGGTAAAAGAAAGTAAAGGCGTCTCGTTGCTGGATGTACGTCCGCATCTGGTGGTCCACCACCCGAAATCCTCGGTTAGTTTCACTCGCACTGGCCTGGCTTTGCAGCACGTTCAAGTACAAGGCTTTGTCGATGTTGGGATCGCGCCGGCTCACCCCTTTGCAGCTAAACTTATTTTCGTCTCCCCCGTAACAGTAATACGTCTTGGAGGAGAGACCAATCATAGCATCCCCCCTCCACTCCAGCTTGAAGAGGCCCGGCGTACGCTTATCGTACTGGTAATGGTCACGTCGAGGTAGCCACTGGTCCCGTTCCGCTTCATACTGTGCACGTAACTCGGGTTTGACCAGGGACTCCCAATCCGCATTAGAGACGGCCATGTAGGCCGAGTCTGTATCCATCTCCATGAGTTGCCAGTTTGATGGATTAAAATACACACCCATGAAATCATATAGAAACTGGAGCATCCTGAGCTTGGCCACCTGGTATACCATACATCCAATCTGCAGGGGCAGGTTGTAACGGATAGTCTTTTTAGCTAAAGTGATTTCATACGTGTCGTCATCGATGACCTCCACGGACCGAAACAGAGGGGAATTCACCTTTTTGCGGGCCTGTGGGGTAGTACAGATGTTCACGTTCATGTGCTTATCTTGGTTAGTGACCGTTTTGCCATAATAGCCATTGCCCGTGAGCTTCCACGATTCACCGATGATGGCCTTACTCGGATCTTGATCACCTTGACGACGGGCAGACGTCACGATGTCGGCATTCCCCGCAAAACAGGCGCTGGGTACGTACTGTAAGACTTGGTACACGCGCGTGACTTCCAGACCGTGGCTGATGTACCACTGTAGCAGAGGAGTGCCCATCAAGATTTTCTCTGCCCACATACTACCAATCAACATCCGTCGAAGTCGAGGCAAACACTCGTGTTGCTCAGCATAGGCACCCATGGTGCCTCCAATGTCATCTCGACCCACCAGTGTGTTCTTAAAGATGACAGGGCACTGGGCGAAGAGTGGCTTGAGAGTGTCGGGAACATGCAGATCACATTCGACAAAGCCGTAGAGGTCCCCGGAACGAATGGCGTCGAACATCTGTGGCAGACTCAGGAGTCGCCGACGACTGAGCGCGTACTCGCGCTCTTTTAGGAAACGGCGTAAATGTGGAAGGGCCTGGCACATGGTGTGAAATTCACACTCCCACATTTCGATGAGGTGGTATCCTATCTCTTTGATGTAATCACCGTTCTCCTGCACTTCTTCCCGTAATTCTTCCGGTGTTTTTCCACGTCGTTGGTTGAAGCCTCCAGCGCATTCGTGGCCGTGCCAATAGCATCCATAAAACTGGAATACGGTCGGTGTTCCATCCACAAGGGCAAACCCATCGACGGAGAGTCGACGATCTCCTATGCGCTTCTCTGTGGCGTTGGTCTGATGGCGTATATAAATTCCCCGTCGATAGGCTTTTCAATCCAACCACTGGTCAGCCAGATGTTTGTAGAGGGTTGTTTGTTGCGGTGTGAAATGCTGGCCTTCCGCCAACCAGCGCGTATAATGACCGCTGGGCATGGGCTGGGCAAGAGACCACAGGTACAAGGCACTGGCATCGAATCCAATGATCTTAGCACAGGGTTTCCCACCAGGGAGAGTAGTGACGTCCTTCTCGTGATAATGGTGGAAAATAAGGCTAGGTCCGCCGACGATATTCTGCTTTAAACAATCATACATGTCCGCGTCTTTTTGCCGTATCAGCGAGAAGTAGGTAGGACAAACTTGAAAGAGATGGCGAAGCGCCAGACCTGGTAAACTCAAGCACTCCTTGAAGATGTCCACGTGCATCTCACGACGAAAGAGGTGAACCATTTTCTCGGCCGCTTGGAGGAAAGGAACCACATCTAAGTTATTATACCATATGAGGAAATCTCGCAAGGTCTGCATATGTTGATCGTTCCATACCTGCTGTAGTTCCCGGTACGTGTCTTCCGGACATTCCACTTGCTTCAAATCGTCAAAGAACGCGTCCCGGGGTGGCAACTGTGTTTCCTCCAAGCGGTCGAGCGTCGATATATACGTGTAAGGGAACCTCCCTTTGGTTTGTGCACAGTCATACGCCTTCACCCACTGATCATAGCTATAATTAGGAGCTAAGTAGTTCCGTACATCCAGGAAATGAAGTGATGTGGTAGTGAGGGCCATATGATTATTGATCTTCTTGATGACGGACTTAATGGTATTCGCCTGGGCCAAGTAAGGGTAGAGAAATTCCTTCACCATGTTCAAGTCATATCGCCCCGAATTGAAACCGAGCACCGGTAACTGGCCTAGGTATTGTAGGAAGCGCACTTTCAATTTCTCCGCATACGGTTTGGGTAAAGGCACATCCTGCGACTGCATGGGCTCCGGCAGCGACTCCGACTCCGACTCGGACTCTTCATCGTCACTAAACGATACACCTGGTATAGGAATCCGATCGTCCAGTTGGTCCAGTACGTCCTGGAACTTGGACACCAACAATTCCGTACTGGCCGCACTGACTTCCTCTAAATACTCCATCATGCGGGTGATCAACTCATGGGAATCCCCGGTGGACACGAAACAGACCGGTGCAGCGTCATAGCCAGGTACGTTGCTGGAAATACTCACACTGAGGGGAATATGGCGCTGCGTCCACTGTGTTTTCGCTGAAAACATGTCCATGGGCTCCAACAGGGCCTCAAAATCGTAACACGCCCGGTAGGGAAAATAACGGTCCGCCTCCGGTATGATGAGACCCTCATCGGCCAGTTCCTCGAAAATAGTAGGCGTATTATGATACACACCACCAGGAAATTTTCGCTTCACAGCGTTCGTACAGATCTTCTCGTGCTGATGTAGGTTCGCAGAAAGTTTAAACACCCGATGGCATTGGGCACAACTGTAAGACTGGGCGTACTGGCTCATATTGTAGATCAGCGAAAAATGACTCCCGCCATTGGCGTCGAAAACATTGACTTTCATCGTAGAAGCATACCGTTCTGTTGAACGACGAACCAATTCAGCCACAAATGTATCCTCCTCGCATCGTAATCGGTATACAAAGATATTGATGTTGAACAGTGTTTCCACGTCATCCAAATTCTTGAACGGAAGTGCCGCTCATCCAAGTTTTGCTGCTCTAAATACTGTTCCCAATAGCCATTGGCCACTGTGTCACAAGCCCGGGGATTACACTCGTCCAGATGCACGGCCAAACACCAAAACAGACATTTCCGGTCTTTGTAGGGCCCATGTGCCCCTCCCGTTAATGCATACAGTCCGGGTCGATGAAACAGCCAAGGGGGAAGTAGTACAGGAGCCCCGATAGGATGATCTCTCATTTTCGTGACAAAAAATGTGACGTTGGTCACCATTTCCACAAGCCATTGGGTATTGGGGCGTTGCAACCGGGCCCATTCCAATGGATCCAACGTAGTCAATTGGTCGAGGAGTGGCTCCAGGGAAATCGCATCCGTCACCGTGAACGGCTGATCAAACACATAGGTATTATTGCTGGGATAATAATACCGCACCTGGTCCGTCTCCTTGTGCCGTAAAATGTACCCGAATGTCATATTCAACTTGAACGCTGTGACCTGGTCTGTGAAAATGTTCTCAGCATAGGTAGACAAATACGCGAGGTCCTGCAGTCGAAAGTTATACAAGTCCAATAGACGACGATCACGGTGAAAACAATGGCGTATGGTAGCCCAGTGTCGTTGATAAATGTCACTCACACGCTCGTCTTCAGGCAAGACTTCAACCGGAGGTGCTGCTGGGTCCCATGGAAAATCTTCTCCACGTCTCATGCTTTCTGTCCTCCTCCCGTACAAACAAGCTGGTCAGGCAGGCAAGCAGGCAGGCAGGCAGGCAGGTCAGGCGGGCAGGCAAACAGGCAGGCAGGCAGGCAGGCAGGCTGGGCAGGTAAGTCAGAGAGCTCCGTAAGGTAGTGCAATGAATACACCCAATCCACTAAAAATCACCTCTTTTTATACGTTTTTCTCAGGCCGCCATCTTGTACACCACAGCTTGGTACAACATGGCGGCCGCCGCCATCTTGTACACCACAGCTTGGTACAACATGGCGCCCGCCGCCATCTTGCACACCACAGCTTGGTACAACATGGCGGATCAGGGCGCCATCTTGTACACTACAGCTTGGTACAACATGGCGGCCGCCGCCATCTTGTACACTACAGCTTGGTACAACATGGCGGCCGCCGCCATCTTGTACACTACAGCTTGGTACAACATGGCGGATCAGGCCGCCATCTTGTACACTACAGCTTGGTACAACATGGCGGCATGGGAAACCCCCAAACAAGTCTGGACATGTCCAAGGGTCACGACCCAGTCAACACAACCGGAAGTGACGTCATAGTTACATCCGGGTGAAATGTGCGCCCATTTATTGTTTATACACTACTGATATATAGTCAATATTCAAGAGGTACAAAAAAACCTCAAGTTATCATATTTTCACATCATGATCAAAGTTACTTTATCTAGTTAAATTCTACCAAAAGAAGACCCTTTAAACATGCCGTCATGGCTTTGTTTCACCCTCAGTAAGCTTTTATCATTGTCGCTCACACAGACTAATCTGAAGGATGATACCATATCTTTCTTTCTTCTGCTGGGTTATTGCACCAGGCTGACTTAATTGGTTGATGTAGGATATTTCACCATCAGTGGGTAATTTGACCTGAATCTGAAGCCTGATGTGGTCAGTGGTGAAATGTTTGGATGTGAAATAGGATGCACGTTAAAGGCCACAGTTTACATACATCTATAACAATATACTGAATTGTGTGTATTGAGGCTGGCATAGCGGTGTAGATAAATGCACTAACAAATGATGGAAAATTAGCATTTCCTATTTCATACATGGCAGTGTGACTAACGTCACTGGACCTACGAAATAGGGGTTGAGATAATTTAAGTGTGTACTCGAGAGATGACTTGGGGGCCCTGTGTGCTACCATGAGAGAATTTATATAGTGTCTCTAATTGACAGTGGGAACTATTAACTTTTCCAGATGTCACCGCTGGTGAGTCATTAGCGTAGCAACTATTTTCGCCCTTAGTTTCTATTACCCTGGAGAATGATCAGCCCAGCAGTACAGCACGAAATGTTGGGGGGAGAGTCCGAGAGCCCCCCCCCCCCTCTCGGCATTAGGCGATTTTTCTTAAATTAGGGTACGGAATGATGCTCTGTCAGAGCAGTTGAGAAGTAAATGTTTGTAGTCCTAAATAAGACAGGAAACTGGATAAGAAACACAAATTTGAAGTGAGAAAGGTCAAGATCAGAGATTTGTTAGAATGCAAGAATCAAATCAGGCATCACTAGAGAGCCATTCTCCATGGATATATTTATTTGGCATTCAGCTTCAAGGTACCTCATCTGAAGAGGGTACATAATAATAATCAATGAACAATAAAGCACACACGAACAAAATAAACAACTGGTTATAGGTTACTGAATTTAAAACACAACGATGATTTTATTATCGATTTCTTCAGTAATAACATATACATGTAATAGGGTCATTGTTGTGTTTAAATTTAGTAATTTCTCTCATAAAATCCAGTTATTTTTTATTTCTTTTTGAGGTAGAACATTTTTTAACTAATGACTGAACTGAAGAAATGATGCAATGTTGTATAGGCTGGATATATAAAACGTGCAGTATAATATGCCTTCAATCTCAACGAATTCCAAGACCAGCAAATGAGTGAAAACGGATACCATCGGAATGTGTGTCAACATTACAATGTAAGTTAGGCTAAAAATAGATTACTCAGGAATCTCCAGTTTAATACTGGATTCAAGTGTACTGTTAAACTAGCCATATTATAGATATCTCATAGTACATGTAGATCTAATAGACTGATTACGACGTACGAGCGAGCGCACACATGCATGTGTGCTTTTAATATAGATATAATTAAAATATTTTTTGGAAGCTGACGTTTTAGAACAACAACAACGACAACAAAAGATTTACCTTCATTGGACCTCTGACGCTTCTGTGAGAAGAAGTTTTTCAAAGTTGCTTGGCGCTTCATGACATTGATTTATAAAATACATGTCAAGTGATATTCGTGGCTCGGTAAAACTTCGCAGCAGACGAAATAACAACCTCCATTCTCCGATCAAATGATTTGCTTCCTTCATGCATCGTGGCATATACAGCTCGCCTGACGCGAGATTCTGGGATTTCGGTAGCCTTCCGCAATACCACCGGCTAACAGCGACCAGCATGATCACGAGGGTTCCCGAATATTTCCAGCAATTTACGGCAGATGTTCGTGGACTATTAGGGAAAACATGGCGGAGCTACCTGGAAACGTATAATGCCGACATATTTTGGCAAGTACCATTAAAGTTACTGATATTTTCGAGAGCTGGGCGCATCATTTTTTTTGCTTTAGTGCTGGGCGGCCGAAGTTAGTCCCAGGCGTTTAAAAGTCACAGAGAAGAATACAGCCAAGGGTTCCTGATGGGCATGACAGTGCACTCGAGTCATCAATAAATAATAAAAAATTAATTATAAATCAAATTTTCATCAGAATTCGATCAGCTCAGAACTTGCTGGTAACAATGCCCTAATGCACTTTCATGCCAAAAATCAAGGTTCTAATGTCAACGGTTCTCCTTATTTTGCCGACGAAAGGATTCGGATGGACTGACTCACTCATTACCGGACAATTTGCGATCTGTAGCCTACTTCGTAGGAAAAAACAATTACGGATGGCATATCCCATCACTGTGTTACATATACAGTGAAACATACAGCCAAGGGTTCCCGATGGGCATGACAGTGTACTCGCTGAGCCATCAATAAATAATAAAAAAAATAATTATAAATCAAATTTTAATCAGAATTCGGTCAACTCAGAACTTGCTGGTAACAATGCCCTAATGCACGTTCATGCCAAAAATCAAGGTTCTAATGTCAACGGTTCTCCATATTTTCCCGACGAAAGGATTCGGATGGACTGACTCACTCACTCATTACCGGACAATTTGCGATCTGTAGCCTACTTCGTAGGAATATCGGTCTCTTTTGATTCGAGTATCGATAGTGGTGGGCCTTAAATGGACGTGAGTGGGTTTGACAACTGGCCCGTGACCTTTTACTTGGGATGTTAGGAGTAGACCTGGGGCTTCAGGGTGGAGCCTGGATTTTATCCAGAAAAGACAGGTCACTTGACTGTGAATGCATCAGTAGAAGAGAAAGTGCACATTGCTCGGATGCGCACTTCGGGCTAGGAGTCTACACAGGCCTAAACACTCTTATGTTAGGCATTTAGCTAGCCATGAGTCTCGGTGTCTTTGACACTCCCCATTTGAAATGCGACACCCTAACATTTGGACATTTAACATGCAAGAGATAGGAGTGAGACACCCTACGTTGGGAAAAAGTAAAAAAAAAAGTGGAATTGAGACACCCTGTTTTTAAATCCTATCTAAAAGCCTGTCCTATACACCATAGGGGCGAGCATGTGCGGGATAGCGGGCTCATGCTGTAGTGTACGACTGAAGAAGTCTCAAGGCCATTGTGTGACGTTGACCGGGGAAGAAAAGGTGCGATTGTACACTAGTAAGTAGAGAAAGCTTAAACACGGTCGGATGAGCACTTGGGACTTGGCACCTACCTACACCCCGATACTCTATAGCTCAAAAGGGTAACTACTGGAATGTGGACCTTGGACATGCATGTTAACCATGGAGTGTATCATGAGAAGAAGTGACATGACTGTGACATCATGTGGTTGTGTTTGCGTTGAATGTGCCTGAGCATACTATCGCGACGAGAGAAGGGCCTCTGACAGAACGTACACGTACACGACATGTTCATCAGTCGACCAATACATATGGACTGATGAGGGACACATATTTACAGACACTACCACCACCACCACCAACACCACCACACACCACCACCAACACCACCACCACACCCACCACACACCACCACCACCACCAACACCACCACCGGACGTTGACGGGCGTCAACGCCCGGTGGTGGTAGTAGCTCCCGTGTGGCAGAGCTCTTGGATCGGAGGTCTTGGAGCTCAAAGCTTGTGGAGCTCAGAGCTCGGAAATGAGGTCATCGCATGCATGCGCGCGTACCTGTGCTGCACCCGCACCCTGGTGTACCCTATTCCCTACGGGCTATAGGGTACAGGGTGCACCACAGGCCTAAACACTCTTATGTTAGGCATTTAGCTAGCCATGAGTCTCGGTGTCTTTGACACTCCCTATTTGAAATGCGACACCCTAACATTTGGACATTTAACATGCAAGAGATAGGAGTGAGACACCCTACGTTAGAAAAAAGTTTAAGAAAAGTGGAATTGAGACACCCTGTTTTTAAATCCTATCTAAAAGCCTGCCCTATACACCATAGGGGCGAGCATGTGCGGTGATAGCGGGCTCATGCTGTAGTGTACGACTGAAGTAGTCTCAAGGCCATTGTGTGACGTTGACCGGGGAAGAAAAGGTGCGATTGTACACTCGGGGAGTGGTAGAGAAAGCTTAAACACGGTCGGATGAGCACTTGGGACTTGGCACCTACCTACACCCCGATACTCTATAGCTCAAAAGGGTAACTACTGGAATGTGGACCTTGGCCTTGCATGTTAACCATGGAGTGTATCATGAGAAGAAGTGACATGACTGTGACATCATCTTTTAGGTTATGAATAATAGAAGAACCGTAGATACGGTCGGATGCGCACTCGGAAATTGGCACCGAGATACACCCCTATGCATTCGTCAGTAAAGACGGGCATGTGGGGAATAACGGGCTCATACTGTAAAGTACGACTGGAGTGGTCTCAGGTTCGTTGTGCGAGGTTAACCAGTGGACCTTTGACCATGGATCTTGTAGTCTGTCCAGAGAAAACAGATCACATGACGGTGAAGGCATCGGTAGTAGAGAAAGCGCACCTCACTTTGGATTGAGTGCGTACGTGTGGAAGGTGGGATGTTGGAACTTGGATGTAAAGTGGGTGTATATGGGCCATGCTGGGTCCAAATTGAAAGTCTATGGAGTGCTTATATTTGCCTGTGGGGTAATATAACTTCTTGTCAGTATGCCGGCATCCTTATCATTTTTTCCTTTTAATGTGGCGTTTAATTACACTTGATATTGCGCGACATTGGCGTCATTGTACATATGTATTTTCGGATGCGCATGAGAGATTTTGGGGATTTTGTCCAAATGTCTCGTGTATAGTAAGACTGGGCTGGTGATGTTTGGATGCGCACATGCGCATGGTGTGGAATATATGACTCTTGGTGCAAATAGTACACAGTGTCAATCCACACCACGCCGATCCAATAAATGTATCAGTGTGGCGTTACAAATAACAAGTTTGTGACGTCATCAAGAGTGGAGAAAGCACAGAGACGATAGGATTGGACGTGCACTTGGGAATAGGCGCTTACATACACACCTACGATCAAAAACTAGACCATATGGGTGACTAGTGGCGTGTTGGTGTGAATGGGCTCTCTTCGAGCACTGTGTCCTGGCGGTCATAGGTCCGGTGATACGCACATGCGCACTCGACGAATAGCATTGAAATGGCATATTCGGATGCACATGGGAGTTTTTAGGTAGATGTGGGCCACACCTGGGCAAAATTTGTCAAGCTTGATTTCTGTTGTTGCGAGTAGTATATAAAACACGGAAACAGTCCCATTGGCCACTTTGCACTTAAACTTCCCGTGAAGCTTCCGACAGGGGGCGCCACCAGCCCAAGAGACCAAAAACTACCTCCACCACAGAAGAGTTCCAATAGGGAGGCAACTCTTGATGCGCTTTTGTTATTTTTGACATATTCCGGGTTATCTTCCCTGGTTCGAACATTTGCATATTAAATTTATCTGGGAAAATGCCTGTATGGGGTATGGATGGTCCGATTGGGTCATATGAGGTATCAATGTGAAGTATTCGTAAGGGGGCATCTGACTGGACTAGTGCCTCGGCCGTTGTCAACATTCTGCGCATGCGCAGACAAGGAATTCTGGGAAAAGGGTATGGAAATAGACGTTTTGCGGTCGAGGTGGGCCACTATTGGTCCGATTAGGTCGAATGAGGTTTCAATGTGAAACCTATGTGAGGGGGCATCCGATGGGCTGTGTGTGGGGTTGAAATATCGGCATTCTGCGCATGGGCAGTAGACAAAGGGTATGGAAGTAGACGTTTTGGGATCTAGGTGAGCCCCTAATGGGCTGATGGAGTCGTATCAGGTATCAATGTGAAGCATATGTGAGGGGGCATCCGCCTGGACTAGTGTCTCGGCCGTGGTCAACATTCTGCGCATGCGCAGACAGGGAATTGTGGGAAAAGGGTATGGAGATAGACGTTTTGGCGTCTAGGTGGGCCACTAGTGGCTACAGCCGACGATCTTCGGGGGTATGGGTTTTTAAATCTACGAACAGGTAGGCGTACGGACGACTTGTCGCTCCTTGAAACGCCTGCACGAAATGGTCGATGTTCTGAGGATAAATTCGACTACCAAACACACGAATTTGTGCTCTGTCAATGGGATTGGAGAACAACACAAAGTATTGGCAGTTCAAAGCAATATCTCTGGACTCCTTCCCTTGAGGAAAGAGATTCTGGGTCAAATAGATGACGGACAGATTCCGATGATGGGATCCTTCAGTAAACAAGTCGGCGACGTGTGAATTGTCCTTGGCCACACTCATCAGATCATGTAGCACTACCACGTTGGTCTGCTCGGGGTCAAAGTAATACGGTTCGTTTATGTCGTGGGGAATCCCTGGGACGAAGCTCACATTCTGTAACCTTGTAGTTTCGTAGGCGGGCTGCCATTGCCTATAACACCAAACAAGACGTGTCGGAGCTGGGGTTGCCACACCTTCCTCTAAGAACTTCATCACCCAGGACGTCTTTCCACATGCCGTAGGGCCGCTCACCGTCAACGTATAGGGATGCTCTACTGCTCTTGTTGGACCTATAGCGGGCTCGGCTGTGTCTCTTGGTTGTGTTTGCGTTGAATCTGCCTGAGCATACTATCGCGACGAGAGAAGGGTCTCTGACAGAACGTACACGTACACGACATGTTCATCAGTCGACCAATACATATGGACTGATGAGGGACACATATTTACAGACACTACCACCACCACCACCAACACCACCACATACCACCACCAACACCACCACCACACACCACCACACACCACCACCATCACCATCACCACCACCGGACGTTGACGGGCGTCAACGCCCGGTGGTGGTAGTAGCTCTCGTGTGGCACAGATCTTGGATCGGAGCTCTTGGAGCTCAAAGTTTGTGGAGCTCAGAGCTCGGAAATGAAGTCATCGCATGCATGCGCGCGTACCTGTGCTGCACCCGCACCCTGGTGTACCCTATTCCCTACGGGCTATAGGGTACAGGGTGCACCACAGGTACGCGCGCATGCATGCGATGACATCATTTCCGAATTCTGAGCTCCACAAGCTTTGAGCTCCAAGAGCTCCGATCCAAGAGCTCTGCCACATGGGAGCTACCACCACCATCGTGCGTTGACGCCCGTCAACGCCCGGTGGTGGTGGTGGTGGTGTGTGGTGGTGTGTGGTGTTGGTGTTGGTGGTGGTGTGTGGTGGTGTTGGTGGTGGTGGTGGTAGTGTCTGTAAATATAGGAATCAACATGTGTGCCTCAGCAGTCCATATGTAATGGTCGACTGATGAACATGTGTACGTGTACGTTCTGTCAGAGAACCGTCTCTCGTCGCGAAAGTATGCTCAGGCACATTCAATGCAAACACAACCAAGAAACACAGCCGAGTCCCGCTATAGGTGCAACAAGAGCAGTAGAGCATCCCTATACGATGACGGTGAGCGGCACTACGGCATGTGGAAAGACGTCCTGGGTGATGAAGTTCTTAGAGGAAGGTGTGGCAACCCCAGCTCCGACACATGTTGTTTGGTGTTATGGCCAATGGCAGCCCGCCTACGAAACTACAAGGTTACAGAATGTGAGCTTCGTCCCAGGGATTTCCCATGACATAAACGAACCGTATTACTTTGACCCCGAGCAGACCAACGTGGTAGTGCTAGATAATCTGTTGAGTGCGGCCAAGGACACTTCACACGTCGCCGACTTGTTTACTAAAGGATCCCATCATCGGAATCTGTCCGTCACCTATTTGACCCAGAATCTCTTTCTTCTAGAGAAGGCGTCCAGAGATATTGCCTTGAACTGCCAATACTTTGTGTTGTTTTCCAATCCCATTGACAGAGCACAAATCCGTGTGTTTGGTAGTCGAATTTATCCTCAGAACATCGACCATTTCATGCAGGCCTTTCAAGGAGCGACAAGTCGTCCGTACGGCTACCTGTTCGTAGATTTAAAAGCCCATACCCCCGAAGATCATCGGCTGACGACCCACCTGTTACCCGACGAGGGATCACCGCAACGTCATATACCCCTACACTATCCGCCGAGTCCACTCCTGGTAGGGCAGCAGCAGCAACACCCAACCGTGAAGGACCAACCCAAACTCGTAAAAGGGAATGAACATAATGTGAACTCGAGGCTATGGAAGGATTTGTTCAAAGAAAGTATGGACGCCGAGATGGGCGAGACGTTGAGGGCCACAGAAAACAAGTTTCAGCACAAAGGATATTCGAAAAAAGAAGCCGCAATTTTAGCCCATAACAGATTGGCATCCAGACTACGACGGGCTTTACGTCAGCAGTATGTCGACCTCGTGACCCATATGAAATTGTTGGATAAGGATGCGGTTCATATGGAAATCGAAAAAACAGCGTCGATGTTGAAAACCTCGGACATGAACTGGAAAGCGGCGTATGTCAGAGCAATAGCACAAAAGCAACATTTGTTCGAACGCATCATTAAACGACGTTAAAGCGTTAAGAAAATGTGTTAAAGCGTAGAGACGAGCGTTGAGGCATACATATAGGGCGTTAAGGCGTAACAGTGGGCTTTGGCGGGCGTTAAGCAAGTGTATTCCCAAAACACGCACAGTCGACGTTCAACCGTCAACATGGCTTATACTGTTCTGAGTGTGAACGCACGTTCATCAGACATTACGATATGATGCGACATCAGAAAAATATACATGGGATTGAAGACTCCGAGAAGTCCGTTGAGGCGGATGCTGATACAGAGACTGCTGAGAGTGTATCGACTGATATCGAAACAGAGATTGCTGACAGTCTGTCTACTGATACGGAGAGCTTGACCTCAGGTAGTCAGCCTACATCCCAGGAAAGTGAGGCAGAACCTACCTTTTGGGATCGTATTGTGACAGCAGCTATCAATACTCACGCTGCAGCGATCGAGGACGAGGGACAGGATAACTTACAACAGGCGTACACCCAAATGCGCCCCTGCATCAGGAAAACAGCCATGGCGATCTATGAACAGTATACCTTACTACCGCTTGAAATGAAAGGCGACCCCACGCACAGGTCCATCATGAAGACCAAGCGTCACTTGAAAGAGAATATGGGGCTACCACCCACCGAGGCCCTGGAAAATGCGATCAGAATGCGCAGACAACTGTTTCAGGACATGCTGCCCGAACAATATCCAGGCCTGCCCGACGACGATTAGAACAAACGGATGGGAGCGAACATGGCCGAAGATGGGACTTTCTTGAGGACGGCTTCTGATTGGACAAGAGCAGCCGAGAATACATTTAACGGGCAAGAACGAATATGACAGCGCCAAATGGCGGTCTCTGATTGAACAAGAGTCTTCTCGAATTGCAAACATACCCAACGCGGCTCCCCCAGCGTGGGTATGATGTAAGATTGGGGAGAATAAACTATATGAAAACTTGTTGTTGTTCTCTTATCTGTCATCCTTGTTGTTGCTGTTTTTCTCTGATTTGTCTATATTATGCCATTAAGGCGTTATGCTAGGGCGTTAAGGCGGACGTTGATGGGCGTCACTGCATTTCCAATGAATTAGTGACAATTCCATGAGCTTTTGGGCTAATTCACCAGGGCGTTGAAGCGTTGAGCATGGTATTGGCAGGCGTTGCTATAAGATGCCACTTCACACGACGCATTCGGACCAAGGATGGTCCATTTCTACCCCAGAAAACCTTCTTCACACCCCCAAAATGCCCACTTTGGCTACTAATCCTACTGATGACGTCACCGATGATGTCACAGATGGAGTGGACATCCTTCAAATCGGGGTCTACACCCCGAGATCTACAAAATGACACCCCACACGACGCATTCGGAGCAATAGTGGTCCATCTCTACACCAAATACCTGCCTTCACTCCCCCAAAATGGCCACTTTACTTACTACACCCAACTGCGCATACGCAGATTGACGCGACTTGCAATAAAAAACACGCCATTCTGACTCTACCCCACAAAAGCTTCACTTTGACACCTCCCACAACCCATTTGGACCACTAGTGGGCCATATCGGCTCCAAAATGTCTATTTCCATACTACGGCCTGCCTGCGCATGCGCAGAATGACGATATTCCTACCCCACATCCATCCAGTCGGATGCTCCCTCACGTGTGCTTCACATTGATACCTCACTTGACTCCATCGGACCAATAGTGGCCCACCTAAACCCCAAACCGTCTATTGCCATTCCCTTTTCCGACAATTCCCTGTCTGTGCATGCGCAAAATGTTGAACACGGACGACACACTAGTCCAGGCAGATGCTCCTTCACGACTGCTTTACATTGATACCTCATATAACTCCACCGGCCCATTAGGGACTCACCTAGATCTCAAAACGTCTATTTCCATACCCTTTGTCTAGTGCGCATGTGCAGAATGACGTTAGTTCCACCCCGTCGGACGAATGCTTCACATTGATACCTCATACGACTCCATACGACCACTAGTGGCCCACCTAGACCCAAAACGTCTATCTCCATACCCTTTTCCCACAATTCCCTGTCTGCGCATGAGCAGAATGTTGACAACGGCCGAGACACTAGTCCAGGCGGATGCCCCCTCACATATGCTTCACATTGATACCTCATACGACTCCATCAGCCCATTAGGGGCTCATCTAGATCCCAAAACGTCTATTTCCATAGCCTTTGTCTATTGCGCATGCGCAGAATGCCGATATGTCAACCCCAGACCCAGCTCGTCGGATGCCCCCTCACATAGGTTTCACATTGATACCTCACTCGAACCAATCGGACCACTAGTGGCCCACCTCGACCGCAAAACGTCTATTTCCATACCCTTTTCCCACAATTCCCTGTCTGCGCATGCGCAGAATGTTGACAACGACCGAGACACTAGCCCAGTCAGATGCCCCCTCACATAGGCTTCACATTGATACCTCATACGACTCCATCTGCCCATTAGGGGCTCCTCTAGATCCCAAAACGTCTATTTGCATACACTTGGTCTATCGCGCACGCGCAGAATGACGATATTTCAACCCCACACCCACACCATCGGATGCCCCCTCACATAGGCTACACATTGATACCTCACTCGATCCAATCGGACCAGTAGGGGCTCCCCATGACACCAAAACGTTTATTTCCATACGCTTTGTCCACCGCGCATGCGCAGAATGACGATATTTCAACCCCACACTCAGCCCATCAGACGCTCCTTCATGAATACTTCACATTGATACCTCATACGACCCAATCGGATCATCCATATCCCATACAGGCATTTTCCCGTATAAATTTAATATGCAAATGTTCGAATCAGGGAAGATAACCCGGAATATGTCAAAAATAACAAAAGCGCATCAAGAGTTACCTCCCAATTGGAACTCTTCTGTGTTGGAGGTAGTTTTTGGTCTCTTGAGCTGGTGGCGCCCCCTGTCGGAAGCTTTACGGGAATCCAAAGTTACCTCTAAAGTTTAAGTGCAAAGAAGCCAATGGGACCTTTTCCGTGTTTTATATATTATTTGCGTGAAGTAAGACCGAAGTGGTGACGCTGGATTGTGACATCACCAAGGTTGCGTGAAGGTGACATCACCAGAAGCAGAGAAGCGCATATCAGGTTGGATGCACACTTGGACCTGTGCAGCTACATACACCCGAGAACGAAATACTAGACCATACGGGTGAATAGTGGTACATGGGGTTGAACGATCTAATGCTGTTGGCTGTTGGCTGTAACGGCATTGTGCGCATGCGCACTCTTAGTGAAGTAGAGAAAGGGCAGTCTCTTGTGAGAGTTTTGGGCCATATGGGCATACTTTGTTCAAATGTCGATTGCGTTGTGTCCTACCAGTTCTGGGACCCCTCCAGTCGTACTCTACAGCATGATCCCATTATCCCTCACATGCCCGCCTCTATTGGCTAGTGTATAGGTGTGTATGTAGGCGCCTAATCCCAAGAGCGCATCCGAACGTATCTGCGGTTTATCTACAACTAATGACGCCACAGGTGACGTCGCAGTCAAGTGATCTGCTTTTTTCGGATAAGCTCCAGGATCCACCCTAAGGCCCAGGTTAAACCTCAACATCCATGATCGAAGGTCAAGGGTGTAACAATACGTTACCGCACGTTACAATATACGAGGTTACGGGGAATATTCGAATCAGGGAAGATAACCCGCAATATGTCAAAAATAACAAAAGCGCATCAAGAGTTACCTCCCAGTTGGAACTCTTCTGTGTTGGAGGTAGTTTTTGGTCTCTTGAGCTGGTGGCGCCCCCTGTCGGAAGCTTTACGGGAATCAAAAGTTACCTCTAAAGTTTAAGTGCAAAGAAGCCAATGGGACCTTTTCCGTGTTTTATATACTATTTGGGTGAAGTAAGACCGAAGTGGCGACGCTGGATTGTGACATCATCAAGGTTGCGTGAAGGTGACATCACCAGTAGCAGAGAAGCGCATATCAGGTTGGATGCACACTTGGACCTGTGCAGCTACATACACCCGAGAACGAAATACTAGACCATACGGGTGAATAGTGGTACATGGGGTTGAACGATCTAATGCTGTTGGCTGTTGGCTGTAACGGCATTGTGCGCATGCGCACTCTTAGTGAAGTAGAGAAAGGGCAGTCTCTTGTGAGAGTTTTGAGCCATATGGGCATACTTTGTTCAAATGTGGATTGCGTTGTGTCCTACCGTGCAGTGCACCTATTTGTCATCTGTAGAAGAGAGGTCGCGTATCGTGATGGATTGGGTGCTTAGGTGTGGGTTTTATGACCTCGGGTGTAAAGTACGAAGAATCCCAGGAGTGCACACATAGACACAGTTCGGCCATAAACGGTGAGTTCCTCTTCTTTCTTGCTGTCTGCATCAGCCTGACTACCAGTGAATGAGCTCTCGGTATCAGTGGGTAGACGGTAGTGTCAACAGTCTCTGCATCAGTATCTGCATCATCCTTATATCCATGCAAAGTCTTCTGCTGCCTCATCATTTCCGAGCGTCTGATAAACGTTCGCCCGCAAACACAGCCATGTTGAAGGGCTGAACATCAACTGTGTACGTCTTTCCTATTGATGGCGACTCATCTGACTGTCGAGTCTAAAGCCTCGATCACAATCCCTGCATTGTTGTCGGTCCCTCATGGAGTAACCGATGATGACACCGTATTTGTCCACAGAATTATATGACTTCCTGTAGATCGTAGAGGTACACTGGGCGACAATGCCATGTCTCATCAATCTATACGTGCTCGTCAACCTCCGACCATGCACAGCCAGTAAAAATGGTAAGGTGTTGTTTACATCAATAAATAGTGTTGTGTTACAGCCCTCGCCACCATGTATTTGTGTTGGCAAACACCATTATTATGGACCCAACCCAGTCCGAAACAGCGATTTATCCACCACTAATGATGTCACATATGACGTCACAGTTATGTGACTTCTTCTCTGGATACACTCAAGTCGTACTGTATATTGTGGGCCCGTTCAAAAGCACATGCCCGCCCCTATTAGCTAGTAGACGCCTAGTTCCAAGTGCGCCTGTGACCGTGTCTCGGGTTCTGTACTACTGATGACGTCACAGATGACGTCACAGTCACGTGACTTTTCTCTGTATACACTCCAGGATCCATCTTCAAGGTATACATGCAGCTGTTGCCCTTGCGGGTCAATGCATAGGGGTAAGCGGTAGGCGCCTAGACTCCGTGCGCTTTCTCTGCTACTCTCCGAATGAGCATGCCAACTGTGACGTCACCTGTCAACGTCGCCGGTTACCGGCCACCCAACGGTTCTGGGACCCCTCCAGTCGTACTCTACAGCATGATCCCATTATCCCTCACATGCCCGCCTCTATTGGCTAGTGTATAGGTGTGTATGTAGGCGCCTAATCCCAAGAGCGCATCCGAACGTATCTGCGGTTTATCTACAACTAATGACGTCACAGGTGACGTCGCAGTCAAGTGATCTGCTTTTTTCGGATAATCTCCAGGATCCACCCTAAGGCCCAGGTTAAACCTCAACATCCATGATCGAAGGTCAAGGGTGTAACAATACGTTACCGCACGTTACAATATACGAGGTTACGTCTTCAGGATAATACTACCAGATCCTCTGTATTGCCCACGTTAGTCCGAGCTTCCTACCTTCAGTCACATGCAATAATGTAACGGATAATTTCTGAAATCAGAGATTTCTCTTCTCCTAAAAAGGGCAAAATCGCGCGACAACTGGGTCTGTTGACCTCATCCCAGTAAAAATTAGTTTAAAAAAATAATCGGCTGTTCTTAACTCATATATATTTATTAACGCATGAATTTCCCTTTATTGTCAGCCCAAATTTATCAAGATCCGTTGTACTCTTCATCTGTTTTAGGGCTTTTAACGTCTACCTCATTCCAAACGAAAAACGGGGTCAGGTGTGTTTTCGTTGAAATTAAAGCGAAGTTATTAACATTGTAACAGATCTTGTTAAATTGGGCTGACAATGAAGGGAAATTATGCATTAAAAATATATGAGAGTTAAGTGCTGTAGAATGAGCGAATATTAAAAAAATAAAAAACAACAACAACAAAAAATTACTGGGGTGAGGGTGCGCAACCCCGTAGTCACCCTGAGTTCAGGGGGAGTTAACTCTCTGACCCCAGCCAGACACTCAGTAACTACTGGAATGTGGACCTTGGACATGCATGATAACCATGGAGTGTATCATGAGAAGAAGTCACATGACTGTGACATCATCTTTGACGTTATGAATAGTAGAAGAACCGTAGTAGTAAACAAAACATGGAACCAACGTCATTCTGCACATGCGCAGTAGACGAAGTGTATGGAAATAGACGTTTTGGGGTCTAGGTGGGCCACTAGTGGGCCGATGGAGTCGAGTGAGGTATCAATGTGAAGCAGTCGTGAGGGAGCATCCACCCGGACTAGTGTGTCGTTCGTTTTCAACATTCTGCGCATGCGCAGACAGGGAATTGTGGGGAAAGGGTATGAAAATAGACGTTTTGAGGTATAGGTGGGCCACTCGTGGTCCGATGGAGTCGAGTGAGGTATCAATGTGAAGCATTCGTGAAGGAGCATCCGCCTGGACAATTGTGTCGTTCATTTTTAACATTCTGCGCATGCACAGACAGGGAATTGTGGGAAAAGGGAATGGAAATAGACGTTTTGGGGTTTAGGTGGGCCACTATTGGTTCGATGGAGTCAAGTGAGATATCAATGTGAAGCACACGTGAGGGAGCATCCGACTGGGTGGATGTGGGGTAGGAATATCGTCATTCTGCGCATTCACAGGCAGGCCGTAGTATGGAAATAGACATTTTGGGGCCGATATGGACCACTAGTGGTCCAAATGGGTTGTGGGAGGTGTCAAAGTGAAGCTTTTGTGGGGTAGAGTCAGAATGGCGTGATTTTTATTGCAAGTCGTGTCAATCTGCGCATGCGCAGTTGGGTGTAGTAAGTAAAGTGGCCATTTTGGGGAAGTGAAGGAAGGTATTTGGTGTAGAGATGGACCACTATTGCTCCGAATGCGTCGTGTGGGTGTCATTTTGTAGCTCTCGGAGTGTAGATCCCGATTTGAAGGATGCCCACTGCATCTGTGACATCATCGGTGACGTCATGAGTACGAGTAGTAGCCAAAGTGGGCGTTTTAGGGCGGTGAAGGAATGTATTTGGTGTAGAAATGGACCATCCTTAGTCCGAATGCGTCGTGTGAAGTGGCATCGTGCATCCCGCCAACGCCAGGCTCAACGCTTCAACGCCCTGGTGAATTAGCCCAAAGCTCTGATTTTCATGGAATTGCCACCAATACATCGAAATGCAGTGACGCCCGGCAACGCATGTTGTTACGCCTTAACACCCTAGCATAACACCTTGACGCCATAACCGGAGAGAGAACAACAACAACAAAGATGACAGAAGAGAGAACAACAACAACAACAACACGTTTTTTTCATATAGTTTATTCTCCCCAATGTTAAATCATACCCACGCTGGGGGAGCCGCGTTGGGTATGTTTACAATACAAGTAGCCTCTTGTCCAATCAGAGCCCGCCATTTGGCACTGCATCTGTCATACTCGTTCTTGCCCGTTAGATGTATTCTCAGCTGCTCTTGTCCAATCAGAAGTCGCCATTTCAGAAAGTTCTATCTTCGGCCATGTTCGCTCTGAACCGTTTGTTCTAATCGTCATCGGGAAGGCCGGGGTTCCGTTGACGCAACATATCCTCAGATACTTGTTTGCGTATTCTGAGTATCTATCAGTGCATGGGTGAATAAATTCATCCGATGGGAAGATTCCGTAATTTGGTCACGAAGAACGTAACATTGGTGATCCTCTCCACTATCCACTTGATGTTGGGGCACTATTGTTGGCCCCATTCCAATTACAAGCGTCTAGTCCGTCATTCATAATCCAGCCGTCGTCCATTAGAGAATATCCGCGTCCATAATCCAAAGACCTATTCCATTTCCATATAACAGTATTAGCACCAAATTCAAAAAGACAAAAGTATACATAAACATAGGCTTGTTTCCTGCAAGAGAGAAGCGGTCAACAGTTTTCAATGATGCCGGCAAGACATCATGATGTTCCAA
>JAVTVY010020953.1:0-73015 GCA_036873755.1 Hanleya hanleyi
GTCTTACGAGCAAGAGTATGTAAATGCACGTAATGGACCTCGCCTGTCCAAATTATCAGGTATTATTACTCGATATTGTAAGGATTTGATGACAAAATCCCCAGCTATTTTGTCAGTGTCAGCTATGGACACAGTAAGTAATAAAAGAACAATAACTGGCCGACGGGAGTCGAATCTGGGTCGACATCGGGCCTTACAGACTAGCCTTTTGTGTTAAATGCCGTCATTTACATCTGACGACGATACAGCTCACCAATCTCCAATGTACGGGTTGTCAGAGCATTTCCATCATAGCTCTCTAGATTTGTATCCAATACCGCTTATGCCAGTGCTAGGGGCCGTGTGGTCATATCATCCAAGTCGCCACATGAACAGGTACAATAAAAGCGTACCTGAGATACAACACATATCACGAATCGTTAGAGTCTTGGTATGTAATTTGGAATAGGTTAACCGGAAGACTATACTGTGAAGTCATGCGGCTCTGTCAGTATGTCGGCACCTCTTCCCATTTCCCTTATATGTGTTGTAATTTTTACCTGTATATGGCGAGATTCTGCTGGTGGACGTTTGGTCCCCGTGGCCCGCCCCCTGTACAGACGTTTTGGTCTTTGATATATGTTGGCATTTGTGGGAAGTTGATGCTGGGTCGACATCGGGCCTTACAGACTAGTTTTTTGTGTTAAATGCCGTCATTTGCATCTGACGACGATACACCTCACTAAACTCCAATGTTCGAGTTGTCACAGCTAAACAGCCCACCAATTACCAGTATACGAGTTGTCAGAGCATTTCCATCATAGCTCACTAGATTTGTATCTAATACCGCTTATGCCGGTGCTAGGGGCCGTGTGGTCATATCATCCAAGTCGCCACATGAACATGTACAATAAAAGCGTACCTGAGATACAACACATATCACGAATCGTTAGATTCTTGGTATGTAATTTAGAATAGGTTAACCGGAAGACTATACTGTGAAGTCATGTGGCTCTGTCAGTATGTCTGCACCTCTTCCCACTTCCCTTATATTTGTTGTAATCATAGTGCGGTTCAATAGCACTGTCCAATGATCCTGTATACCGTATACAACATAGTTATACTCTTCCCTGATGTAAGTCAGAAATAATCATTATTGTAAACTCAAGTGAATTTCTGGTAAGAGAGGAACGGCCAGCAATGACATGTACAAAATTCAGTCACAGTGTTGATGATCCGAAGCAAGATACAGTCCAGTAAAACAAGAATTTGTTTTTATATAACAAGCGTAAACAATAACAAACCACAATTAAAAAAATCCTATTTAAAAAAACAATCACACTGAATACTGCTTCTTCAACAAACTGATTCTACGACACAAAACACAGCAACGAAGAAATAAGTGGATTATAGGTGTTATCGCCTTTGTTGAACTTTATGCTAAGGTGTTTTCGACCAACTCTTCTCTATCAAATGAAGGACTTCGGCACTTAAATACGGCTATCACACTACTCATCTTTAGTGTGAGGTGATAATGCCATAGAGAGGTTATACCCAAACAGTAGATCAACATTGAATATTTTGCGCAAAACCACTTTCGAATTATACAAAGCGTAAAAATAAACAACCAGAAAATACTAACCCCAGCATACGTCAACTCGGTTAGGATAATGTTATTACTTTCACTCACACTGCATTTTATTTTTCGTTATATTTCGTAACGTATGTACCGTCTTAAACACTAGACATTCGATAGCGTATCACAGAAAAACGTGAAGAACATGAACAGAGCCTGGAGGAAGTTCACCACAGAGAGGATATTATAGAATATTATAGAATAACAGTACATTCCGGGATATATTTGAGTTTTAAAGCACTTTATTGGTAAGTTCATTATTCGGATTTTCCATTGGCATGTCGAGAGAATTGGAAGCAAAACCAGCCAATCATTGATAAAGGTTCATTAGATTTGTTGATCACAGGCTCGGAATTTTACCTTCCAATAACAGGCATTGACCGTGGAAGTTAGAAGCCGCAGTGTGAGTAACATGTGGCAATGAGAGTCGATTAAATATTTTTATGTTCTAATTCGTTCTACTCAAACGAACACAAATTATTTATCATTTCAACACTTGCTTTTATTCACAATAGAGTAGCCGGGGCCCCGTAGCCCGGCCGCGCGGTACATGGAATAAGACAGATCATAATTTCAATCTCGAGAACCCCAATGGGGAGAAATACATGATTGACGGTAAAGAGCCTTCTTGAACACCGGACGCCGCCCAGGCAAAAACAGAGATAAAATAGCGTGTAAAAGCTCTGAAAACCTGTGACCGTAGCAGTGCGCCAAGCATCTCCAGCTATAGGATGACGGACTCCATCCTTTACACCGAAAAACAAATTGAAATGGCCTTAATAGTGCCAGTGTCAAATTCTCTCGAGGTCTTCAATAACTCGGCGTTGCCCACTCTTCTGCAAATAAATAAAGCACAGAAAATACCCGAAGGAATTATGCAAATTTAGGCAAAAATGCGTGTACCGGCGGCCAAGCTAGGCCAGAACTTCGATGAAATCTACTGGACTGCCAGTCCTTATAAACCCAATGTATTACGCAACCAATTCAAACCTTCTCCGCTACCGATCCGGATAACCAGTATAACTGGGTCAGACTAATTGACACTACTGTCATGCAAAAGCCCAAGCTGCCATACCATACACTATTCAAACGACTGCCAGTCTAAAGCATCACTCATTAGAATAACCGTATTAGCATACGCCACTACCTTTCATATACTACGCGCACCTGCTCGCAGTGAAAAAGCGCCTGTACCAATAACAAATATATGCCTCACATATAGCTTTCTTTGAATTCAATGTCGATGCCGTAGAAATATCCGTTTCTGCACTTTTCGAGCTGGATATATCCATTTTGGTCAGCAATCTCCTGTACATTCGATAGACTCGAGCGTTACAGGTAAACGCCAGGAATATAAACACACCCTGGAAAGTATTCGCCACCGAAAAAATCGCGGATATGACCTGGCTCTGGAGTCGATTAGACATGTATAAGAAAAACCATCCGAAACCCATGACCAGCGAGAGCTTCAAGTACAGAAAGATGTTTCGCTTGTCAGATGACTTGTTCTTTGCAATTTTAGAGAATTTTGACGCTGTGTGAATTCCAATAACAGCGCGGATAAACATAATGATATTCCCGAGGAGTGTCAAGAATACCGGTATATAGAAGACATAAAGCAGGACTGAGTTGTTAATCCAGCATATCATACCACCGTAAGCGCCATAGTTATAAAAACCGTCTTCGTCATCAAATTTTGTGAGATATCCTTCAGTAAGAGTGACGCTTATGGCAATCACCGGGACACCAAAAGCGTATGAACAATACAGAAAGAAAGTGTTACTTTTATTGCGTCCTTTAGACATTTTACCTGAGCCAAATGTCTTGGCGATATCGTATGATAGCACGTTCATCAGGAGAAAAGCAGACAACCAGAAATAGTGAAGAAGAATTGCCAAAGAGGCACAGAACGAAGGCAGGTCAGTTCGCCAAGCAGCGCTCACAAACAACAATAAAGCGACAAACACATTGATGGCAAGACACATCACAACCTTACCTGGAATGTTGCGAAGCTCGCGGAATAAGGAATATGTTACAATCGTTATAACTAATGCTGTTAACGACAACCCAGATCCAATATAGGATAACAGTGATTCCCAATCACAACCATTATCATTCGGTATAATGAGCATGGTTTGATTACACAGGTATAATATGCCACTAATATTTCTATACACGGTAGCTTTGAACTTGTTATCCTCCTTCTCAAAGATGACTCCACCGTCCTTCTCAACTATGTAATCACCCGGATTTAGCCCCACTTCATGGCTACAGTTTTGCAGCGACACAGTCCCGTTATACATATCGCAAATCTGAGTAGACTGACGATGTTGATTGGTAATATTGGGACCAAATCGATACTGTTCGGAAATTCTTACGTTCATCGCATTAAAATCCTTCTCAAAAAGCCGAACGAACAGATCATCAGATTTTGTAATGTATGTGAAGTTATCAAATACTATGACGCTACTACAACTAAAGTCCTTATGTTTAGGGTTGAAATTTGTGATTTCTAGGGAGATAAACTGTATTGCTG
The DNA here is from genome assembly GCA_036873755.1 of Hanleya hanleyi. Taxonomy (NCBI): domain Eukaryota; kingdom Metazoa; phylum Mollusca; class Polyplacophora; order Lepidopleurida; family Hanleyidae; genus Hanleya; species Hanleya hanleyi. The sequence continues at coordinate 4,152 of JAVTVY010020953.1, forward strand.
ATCTATGCTCATTGTTGACCCATACTGCAGTTGGGTCCTCTGCCAGACATTGTAAGAAATTCCTCAGAGAGAGTATAGTTCTCCAACTCCCACTTCTCCACTTCAGCTGTCTACGTATCTCTGTTTTCCAATATCTCCCTGGTTCAATATGAATATCGTCATTCGTTGAATCCTCGACAATGTCTGGTGACCAGCTAGTGTTCAGGATACTGGGCTTTCCTTTTGGAATCTTAAGACAACAATTCTTGTTCATACAGCTAAAACTGTCAGTTGACGATAGTGAATGTATGACTGGAATCTCCCATCCCTCCAATTCTGCACGCGCGCTATCATTCTGTTCTTGTGTGATAAATGTATACCCTGTGCAAACCATGGACTCTTCTGAGCGACCCTCTTCTCGAGCTACCCACCGAAGAAAGCTCTCCAGTTCCTCATTAACTCTAAGGTATCTTCCCGTTTCCAAACCTATATCATGAAAGACAACTGCATGTACTTGTAACGAAACAATCCCTGTACAGTTATCTTCAACATATATAGACATGGAGGAATCCCGAGTACATTCGCCGTTCCTGATGGAGTGACCCTTTTCACACTCAAGCTTCTGGCATCGTTCTAACACAAACATGTACACTTCATCCGGTCCACACTGGACACCGGCTGGTGGAGTAAGTATCACGGCTTTATCCTTGTACACAATCTGTTGTCTTTTTCTTGGATCCAGACTGAACAATAAAGAGAGGGATACCCTTCCCAAAATTCTTCCTCTATCCTGGTATACCGAGCCTCCGTTATTTGATGATTTATTATCTGGACCACTGTGTTCTGGAGGACGGTAAATATACAAACAACACCATGCTGGGAACACCAGCATTACGAAGTTTTGCGCTTCTGAAACATTGATACCGCAAATTATCGGGTCAACATTTTGTGCTATCAGGTTTGATGCGACTACCTTTCATGTCATCATCTTTGATGCCATTAAGTGTCATGCCTTTAGTTTTGGTGCTAATAAGTGGCGTGTCATCGGTTTTGGTTGTAGCAAGTGTCGTTTCATTATATTCGATAACAACAAAGGTATCGTCAGGTTTGTCGGTAACAAGTGACGTGTCAGTATCATCGGTGTCAAACGGTATCATGTTACCACCGCCGGGGCCATCATGTTCGGGGATATCACCAGGAAGAGTGGTTTTATCGCTTTGATAACAAGCATAGGTCTCTAATTTAAGCTCTGGAGATATTGTGTAACGACCAACCGAACACATTCTCGTAAACTCGCCAATACCAGCAGCTGAGAAGTGCGGCCAATAATTCACTGAGCAATTATCGCGTAAAAAATCTAGATCCTGTATTAACATTTCTAAATTGATCATACTCGGACAATTAAGTTGGGATTGCCAAAGCTGTAATTGCCCCAGACCTCTTCCATGGCAAAAGGCGCAGTGTACGTTTGTGTAACTTATGGTCTTGAACTCAATGTCATGGACCGGTGGACGGTATATAGATGGTGATGTATTTTCGCAAGTGTCTCTGGTTTCGTTATCAGTCCACGACTTTGGGCAGTTGGCGACCAAGGCATATCCCGAGATACATTCTATACAGCCTCTGTTCAATAAAACGTCAGATACCTTCCCAAATTTCAGTACCCACGGTATTGCATGATGACAGGTGTTTCCGATTCCTGGCGTTATGTTTCCAGCTGATAAGATACGGAAAGGCGGTGCGTTAAATGTTGCAACTTTACTGGAATAAATTTGCATTTCTTCTTCCAGATGTTCATCAGACATTTCTAAGCAATGTTTGAAATAATCAAAGCAACAATCGCCGTACACCGAACAGGCCTTGTCACATCTGCATTGTCCCAGTAGGTTTGCGATTGTTCCCTTTTTGCACTTTCCGGAACAACTCTGTGTCTCGAAACAATTGCTTCGGTTTGCGCCTGGAAACTTTGCAAGGACATTTGGCGCGTTGTCCATAGAGCTGTGAAAACACCCTGAAAATCAGAAATTCAGTCGTCAATAAAACACATATCATTTATCTAGGGCTCGTTAAAATTTGACGAAAATAATCAAAATGTTTAGTCGAAAGCTGAATGATTTGAACAGCAGCTTATGTCATTCGACCTTACAATGAATGCAATTTGAATGTGCCAAAAAAAAGAATTTAAAATATCTACAATAATATTTGTCCATGTACTTGAAATGATCCCAACATGTTCCTTCCTTAAGAGACCATTAGTGGTGTAAAGTTGTTGTTGTTGCAAATTTGCGTAAGTCTTTCAATTGCTTGCAAATAAAAATTCACAAGATAAAACTGAATACATATCATTTATGTTGCTTTGATGCAATAATATACAACACAGGTGAATATTCGAATAAGAAATATTATTAAAACGTTAACAAACTTCAGTTACGCACGATAATAATGTTGGTAAGGGACAAAGAGTACCGATTCAGTAAATTTCAAGAAATAGTACCAAAGATTCCTTATTTTTCGTTATTTTCAAAGTATTCAGTTTTCAGGAGAAACTATCCCACCGGAATATCGATATGATCAATATTTCTTTTATGGAACTCAATATATTATAAATCATTTCAGTACAAGAGCTCATTATATCGGACTATAAAACACATTAGGAGTAAATTTGTTAAATATTTCTAAGATATTTTCAAACATACTTGTATATCAATATTCAGCTGAATTGCACAACTATTGCATCTGCTTGGCTTGAATTAAATGTGTGTTTCAGCTTGCGGAGGTATGTTATTTCCAAGTTATTGAAATGTTTCCAACAGCGACACCGATTTGACAGAAGAGCAACGCCGCACTTTTTCGCATCCCTTTGCATACCACGCAAAAAATCTCGTAAATATTTCACTCACTACGAAAAAGGTTTGAAAACGCTGTGGTGTATAATCTTTGCGCGTTTTGAATAGAATGTAAATGATCAAAAGACGAAACGGTTTAATTGCACTGCATATGCTTACAGAATAACAGCATCAGAGTGTATCTGGTCATCCTTAGCATGGGAACGGCGCAACTCGACGTTTCTCATCTGACTTCAGTGTCATCTACTGAACAATTAATAACGAACGATGACTTTAAATACTGCTGAGTACAATCATGTTCCCGATAAAACCAAAAAACATTAAAGGTTCAGGCAAACATTCTAAGACAATGATTTCCAGATATTTTCATGGATAATGGATCTTTAAATTGAGAACTACATATTTGCGAAAGCGAGCAGTTTCGAAGGTCATTCATTAAAATGACATTGCCGGGTATGCTTCTAACAAATGATGTAATGGCTTTGATTTGATTCATTGTAGACACGGAAAATGGGTTAGGCCTCCTTTGTTGACCAAGCAATCGTTCTCTCGAACGTAAAATCGTTTGAGAGATGGCTATAAACAAATAACACATTGTTTCATGGCCAAAGATAATAGCCTTTGTGAATTACAGGTTGATTATTGATGAAAGAAAACAAGTCATGCCTGTCCCACATTTGTCAACGCTGTGTTGATAAATACTACCTTCGCGAAATTAGGAGTGATATGAAAATACAGGATATGCAATGGTTCATTAATCGGTGTCTATAAAATCAGAACTTTGGGTTCATTCCAAATTACAATTGTTTACCTACCTCTACATGAAAAACAATTTACATCCATCAGTGTACTGTACAAAAAATGTATAAAAATCTGTTTTCTCGTCTGGACAATACACATATTTGGCGTGAACAAGCGGGATCAAGGCTACTGGTTTGTGACCTATATGATACGCTTCGAGCGATTTTCCCTATGATATCCTTTTCTTACTGAACTATGTTCCTAGCTAATATTGATAAGTGAGTAGCTATAACAGCTGCAACTGTACATGGAGACAGTTGAGCTAAGGGAATTCTTGTCTTAGTTGCAAAATATACGGAAATATTTTGAACGTACAAGTGCAATATTATTTTCCTAATTTGTCGTCATACATTATGTTTATGCATATAGGTTATGTTTCCATTCGTCATCCAGTTAAGTATCCTAACATGAGCGTTCATGTGAGTTCAAGTTGTCATGGTTGTATGACTTTGTAAATATATGTTACTTGAAAATCAACCATATGACACCTGAATGTAGAATTCAACCATATGGCAGTCCAGGATTTGGAATTCAATCATATGGCAGTACTGGATTTGGATTTTATTTCGTAAACTGAAGTAAGGTATAACAATGCAGTCTCCATTTCGGCTTCGCTCAAAAAGCAGACATTTTGAAACGTGAAATATTTCTGAAATGATCGGTAACCTAAAGCACAGGCCCGCAAAACAAGAGTTTTGGGGGTGGGGTGTGAGCGGTGGTATAAAGGTGAAGTGTCGAAATATGGGGTCTCTATATATAACCCCATGCTTTATATAAAACCACAACAAGGCGTGAAACGCACTTTGAGTGAATCGAGAAATAAACGGTTTATCGCCAAACAAAATACATCAGCATATTCTAAAAGTATCACTTTATAAATTCCCGTCGTCCGATTATGGCGGGCTTCGTTCTCGATTCTGATTGGTCAGTCGCGACACGCCTCCGGCAAGAGAGGTCACGCACTGATCAGCTGTCGCGACTGACCAATCAGAATTGAGAACAAAGCCCGCCATAATCGGGCTGTTCCTAGATGGATGGACAGTTACGTTGGATTTTGAATCGCCCGGCAAAGGTAAAAAATTGCACAAATTACTAATTTGACGACGGGAATATAAAAAGTGATACTTGTAGAATATGCTGATGTATTTTGTTTGGCGATAAACCGTTTATTTCTCGCTTCTCCCAAAGTGCGTTTCGAGCCTTGTTGTAGATTTATATAAACTCTTGTTTTGCGGGCCTGTACCTAAAGTTGCCATCGAGTGTTCACTGCGAGTCGGACTTATTAATGACATTAAAATCGACTTACCGACAGCTTATTTTTCGCCGATGGCATTAAGAAAGCTGATTCCAGACATTTATTGAAGTCCGAGCCAAAAGGCAAAATGATCAGTTGTGATCATGAACGAGCAAAACGGCATCTGCCGTGTGCTCATTTGAACTCAAAATGCAACAAAATACAAGCCTAGACTAGAAAACAAACAGGCAAATGTTAGCCAAGAGGCAACCAACGGGCTCAAATATATGAAATAAGCTCAAAGTAGGAACTCCCCCCCCCCCCGCCCAACCATGCGACAAGGAAAGGGGGAGAAATATTTGGGGGCAATATACATCGCCTTAAATGCAATTGAAGAACATTGACAATCAATTTTGGAAATAAAAGTATGCAATCTACAGCCCCAAGTACCAGGGCATATAATTTCAATAAAATAGTATGCTGAATCCAATTTATTTTCACAGAAGGTTCTTGCAATTTCACCATCTTCCGAATGGGTTTACCGGGACGGTAAATCAATATTCATTAATGAGATTACATGAGCTACGGACTCACTGACATTGTTCTCAGTGTGCTTTATTTGAATCTTCGTCATACATTCAACAGGGTGAATATTACCAAATAAATGGTAAACGTAAGCGACACTCGATAGTTTACGGGCTAATACATAAGCAAAAAAGTCAGGCCTACCAAAGTTCTTTTTTTTTAATAAGGGGAGATAACCGTAAGCGCAGGATTTCTCTGCAGCTGTCTTCGTGGCTACATGTCCAGGGTAGCTGCACCACTTTGTTGCTTTATTAAAAAAAATACATTAACAAAAAAGTTCAAGAGTCCATTAAACTATTACAGTACCAGTTATACTGCATTATGCTATAAATATTATAATCCTGAATGTAAATGGCAGTTATTGGCCCCTGACAGGGCAAAGATGTGCTTTTATGTGATGAGTGTCACGACACTATCAACCCAGCGTATTTGGCCACCCAGTGCCATCAATGCAGACGGCTTGAAAAACAGGCGTGGCCACTATTACATAATTCCACGCTTATAAATGACAAAGGTAACCCACTCCATCTCAAACCACATCAATACAGGGGAAATAACCCCATGCGCATATACAGCAAGTCTCTGTGAAGATACCCAAATCAGTCCATCTATCTTGCGTACGATACTTTCTCATAGTATACATTGAAGTATGAGAATTTCTCCCACTGTTATCTGATTTCTGTTGAATGCTGAAGACTGGGATGACATTATGGACAACACACATTCTGAACACGAACAATTTATCCATGATTGGTTAATTCCATCATTATGTTCCTTTCTAAAAAGTAAAATAAAATAATAAAGTGTGTGTTTGTACAATGTCACGGTCATTCCATTCTCACCGCAAATAAGTCACTATATGGTTGCTGGTCACTTTGATCGCAACCATTAATTTGATCGCTCTGAACGCGCAGACACCTTTTTCACATTGCTTGTTATTAGCTTATACTTTATCGCGTTTTCCTTCTCACAATCCTGCTTATGTTGGTAGCCGTCAGCTGAGCAACAGATTTCCGAGCTTTATTTGCGCCCTAAAGGGTTCCTTAATGGTAAAATGTGTTTTAAAAATGGTCACTGGACTTCAAACAAGTGTTTGAATGTAGAAAGTTACGCTTGGGAATTGGAGACTGCGCTTCTCATAGCCTGCTTTTCTGCCCGCAAACACGGCCACAAATATTGATGGTCGTGTGATATGAATCAAAAATGCTTATACACAAAATAACTCATTCCAGGGAATACCAGGCAGAAAATTAGAAGTCGATTTCTATTGCGGTTCAATAGCTTTTGCGAATGGAAAAATGAGCCACCTCGTCATGTAAAAGGTTAAAGGTAAAAATTGAGGTCATATTATTTTAGGTCATCGAACTGTTCACAACTATGAGAAGAATCAACGAGAAGCCGTTACTTGTGTTGTTACAAAATGACGTGTTTTGAAATAGATTAAAGAGGAGATAACTACTGTTTCTTGTTGCGTAACAGTTGGAAAGTATAACGACAGTATGGCCATGGATAAGACTTACGAACCCTCAACTTTTTGTCAGATATATGCTTTAGTTTTGACTGCACCGAAGACAAGGAAAACAGCACCAGGGGAGAAAACTCGAAAACTACTTGCCTGACCTACTTATTCTATGGTACCATTTTATTTGAAATATTTTCAAAGATGTACATTCTAAATATCAACTACGTTCTCTCATGCGTTTAGTCAATATTCACTCAACGATTTATCACTTTAAAGCTTATAATTCAAATGGTGAAGGTTAAGTTCAGGTATGGAGACCATGGAATATCACTTCAGACTCTAGCCTATACATGAGCCTAATTTTGTGATTGCATCTCAAATTTGGATGGAACAATAATAGTCCGTAGAGTACGAATAGGTCATTCCATTCGAAATGGAAAGACCTAAAAAAAAGGAAGAATTGACACAATTTTAGACATGTGTACTGACGATTAAAAGCTAAAATATAAGATGCAACTAAATTAATTATCGTATACAGTAGAAGTACAGGGAACCCAGATGTTCTAGATACTTGCTCTTAAGATATCTACATGCTGATAGACGACATCATTGTTTAGTTCTTCTCTGATCGGAATAGAGTACGAGATATATTGTTACAATACACGTCCTCGTCCATGGACAGGACAAAATCATTGACATTGCCTAATAAAATTGGGACAGCCAGGTTACTCAGTTCTCTCCCTCATCGTGCAAAGCGATTTCATTTGATACTGTAGGTTACTCATATTTTCTGGCTTAGAATTACGTACTGTGCCACAGAGCGATACAACTGAAACTAATTATAGTAAACCAAACGATTATTTTGGATAACAACTTCTTTGTTTCAACTTCTACTATATACCAGTACAGAATATCGATTAAATTAAGTCGAATGATATCGATCTATGATCCATGATATCAATCCAGGCATGGTAACCGCTTCCACGAGTACATGCATGAAATATTCAACTAAATGGTATATGCATAGTATATGCCTGCAAGCAATGAATGTTATATGCGAAAGTTTTCAAAAATGAAACTTTATTAACAGTCAGACGATGAAAATGATGATAAAAATAAAGTATTATTTGAGTTAGTACATTTTACTGTTATTCATAATATAGTGCCGGGGATATTGACGGATAATTACTTACAGTATTTGAACAGATTTCCATGATATCAACTGAATAATGCGTATGAATCAGTCTAGTTTTACAACTCTTCGGTCTTTCATTCTTAGAAGCCGATATGGTTTGTCGGCGAATGACCTGCATTAACTCATAATGTGCTATGCCAATAGCGATTAGTTATATTGAGAGACGTTACACAGGTCCCTGTGATAATCACTCAACGCAAACCGTCTTTATAGGTTAATGGTCTGGATGACGGCATGTTCACACAGCGAATAGCCAGGAACCAAATAATTATACTGTAGGTTACTCATTATACCAGCTGACATCCTAACATCCAGGACCGCTTACAGTAGTGTCAGAGTACCCCAGACAAATAGCAAACACTGAAAAATATTTAATACATAAAATGAAAAATATAAAGTAAATAAAATCGTTTTTAATGTAAATGCAAGATAAGAATTTTAAACTTGCATGGTCATACCTTACTTTAGTTTACGAAATAAAATTGAGAATTAATTCAAACAATTAAATTATAAATGTATGAGTAGGGGAAGTGAGGTATAGAAATTCCACACGATACCCTCCCATGTAATAAAAAACTTAATTTCATTCCAACTTTAATTTCAAGTATGGAACGTGGTTTCAGAATGTGACACATAACGAGGGACGCAGAGAAAAGCTAATTGACTCAAAAATGTAAACTCAGGTTGCACGATTCGTCTTATCTACACCGTGGCATGAGAATAGATCCTGATAGATGTCTTTGTACTCTTACATCAAAGCTGCAACAGCATAACTCTTGTGTGAGTGTTTGAGTTCACATGAACAACCGCCAAAGTTGCACGGATGGTTGAAGCAACTAAAGCAGGGGAAATTTTGTCTTAAATATTGTTTATGGCTGAAACAACAATTATTTGATCATTTATTATTTCTCCAGGTTGTACCCTGGGTTACCTCCTGCGTATCAAAGCAGTAGACAGATAGCCACTGGCAATTTGAATTTAAGGAAATTGTTATTCACGCTAGTTTAAGAAAAATGTGTGTAACTCCCATTATAAGTCTATATTTAACTCAATTCACTTGACACACCGTACAGCACACAGAGACATTGAATGTTTAACAAGTACTGTAAAAGATAAGTCCGTCCTTAGGACAACTTCAAGAAAAATATAATAAAATGAATAACTTGGAAAAAATATAGATTTTAGTATTATTTACTATATCCTTTTATTCTTATTACATTCATCACAATGATTACAATGGAAGAGGCTATATTGATTATTTCTGTACTTGTAAAGAGTTATCTTTTTAATTTGTATAAAAATATAGAGTTATACAACAGTGTGCAAATTTGATTAACCGCGATTCGGCATGTGTCTGACAATTTTCGCTCTTCCAAAATGGCGGAGGGCGAATTCTCGTCGAATCTCAGGAGACATTGATTGATTTGAATTATAGTACGAACGAAGGGAGACTGCAGTGTTGTATCTTACTTCAGTTTAATCTTGAAATTTTAATTTCATTGCGTTTATAAAATTCAACCATATGGCAATCTTGGATTTGGACTTTTACCATATGGCAGTTCTGATTCACAGATTACCGACCGGAGCTATATTACTGAATTATCTAAACAACTCTGACTGTATAGCCTAACTGCGATGCATCATACGTGTCTTACTTTCCTTGTTACCCTTATTCAGACCGGCACATTTGTCGCTAGTGGCGTTTTTTGTGTTATCCATCCATTGTTCCATAATGCCAGGGAGCTGTCCAAATTCCTTATACTAACAGCGATTGACTACTTACAGGACGTGATATATCTTACGTTCCGTCTACAATTCAGCAGCTCGTATTTTGTTTGCTTGCGGTAAAAAAGCATCCTAAATGTATTTGTAAGTTTGGCGCTACACTCTCAGTTTGCTATCAGTATGTGATACTTAGCGCAGAATTTAAATTTAGGCGCTTGATTGTGTAGCTCTGTATGATCAATTCATGCAAAAATGTTTGTGACGTTGAATGAATTCGTTACATACAAGCGTCTAGTCCGTCATTCATAATTCAGCCGTCGTCCATAAGAATACCCGCGTCCATAATCCAAAGACCTATTCCATATCCATATAACAGTATTAGCACCAAATTCAAAAAAGGCAATCATAGTATACATAACCGTAGGCTAGTTTCCTGCAAGAGAGAAGCGGTCAACAGTTTTCAATGATGCCGACAAGACATCACGATGTTCCAAAAATATAAAATCCGTATCGCTGATCAGTATTCTGATTTCACACAAGATCTAGTAACAAACCTCCACCGAGTGGTGAGTTATATAAAGACGTTGAACGGGCATTTCTGCCGTATTGCTGTAAAGGGGATACGATTCGCGGAGAGAGCGGAATTTGAAAAGAATTGGAATACATATGTTTGAATACCGCGGAATCATTGCCGCCAGATCAGATGGCAATGATTCCGCGGTATTCAAACATATGTGTGATACTGGCCACACTTTCATCAACGAGGACGTCATAATCATGGACAGGGAAGGACGTTGGTTTGAGAGGGGCGTCAAAGAGGCCATTTGGGCCCGAGTGGAAAATCCCTCATTAAATCGGAACGGTGGTCTTCGCTTTCGACTATCTAACGTATTGGATACCACACTGAAGAAAACAAAGAAGCGATTGTGACACTTAACTTTGCAACTCATTCTGCAAACACCATACATGTGAATTTCCTTCTCCCCCCCCCAACAAAATGTTGGATCTGACGCTTACAATATGTACTGTATATAATCGTGCATTTAAATTATGTACTAATATTGGACGAACAAGTTGAAATTTAAACCAGTGGTCCATCAATTTACATAAGGTGCGATATGTACTTGTGTTATGCTGTAGCCCTAAATGGCTTTGCTCATCAACAAGACCTTACACATTTTATTGTTATACTGTATATGGTCAAGACCCCTTTTCAATGATCCCGGGTTCACTGCAGTGAGCAGTATTCACTTTGTAAATATCAGTCGTAAGTACTCACTTTGTATGAACAGTACTCACTTTGCAAGCAAGATTTCACACTTTTTATTGTTATCCAATATATGTTCAACACCCTTTTCAATGATCTCGGGCACACTGCAAGTGAACAGTACTCACTTTGTATGTAATCAGCTGTATATATAGATTTGTTTCCAGTACAACATTAGCTCCAACATTCAACATCCTGAAATTGAACAATCACTTTTTGCTGATGATGCTGCCATGTGGAAATCTGCTGGCTCGATAAAAAAAATTAACAAGTATAATGCAAAAGGTACTAAATACAGTCAGCGACTGGGCCGATAAATGGGGATTCAAATTTTCAGCTGTCAAAACTACCGGTGTACTATTCTCAAATAAACAAAACACAGACATCACGCTATCACTAGGAGGCCAGAAAATCGAGTTTAAGAATAGTGTCAAATACCTAGGAATGATCTTCGACCGAAAACTCACTTGGAAAGACCACATCGACCAATTAATTATTCGGTGTAACAAGGACATGAACCTTATGAGGTGCGTACCGGGTACCAACTGGGGGGCCAATAAACATAGCTTAATCAAATTATATCAAACACTCATCAGATCCAAAATAGACTATGGTTCAATCGCTTACCAATCGGCATGCAAGACCCATTTGAAAAGAATAGACAGCATTCAGTATTCGGCATTAAAAATAGCCACCGGGGCGTTCAAAGGAACTCCATTATGTAGTCTACAAATAGAAACTAATGAAAACCCCTTACATTTAAGACGAGAAGAGCTGTCAATGAAATATGCAGGGAAAACAATAGCCAAGGGCGAAAACCACCCATGCCACAAAATTTTTGGCCCAAAAACCGAATACGAATTCCTAAAAAGGAAATGGGAAAAAGACTCCGCACCATTCGGTTACACGATAGAACGGCTATTCCAAGAACACGACACCCCTATCTCTTGTATCTCTGACACTGACAAGGTCAATAGACCACCATGGCAACTAATCACACCACACGTGGACACGAATATACATAGCTACATCACCAAACAGGACAACCCAGAGCATATAAGGGTCACTGCCCTCGAATATATTGACACACATTGGAAAAATCGCTTGAAAATATATACAGACGGCTCCAAAAACACAAGTCACAATACAGGTTCTGCATTCGTTATACCAGAACTTGACATTCACGAAGGTTTCAAACTACCAGACAATATGTCTGTATACACCACTGAATTAGTCGCCATAATAAAGGCTCTCGAATGGGTTCTTCAGAACCGACCTGTTTCCACCGTTATTCTTAGCGATTCCTTAAGCGGACTGGTATCTATAAAGAACTCCAAATCCGACAGCAGACCTGACCTCATACACGAAATAGAAATTTATGTACACAAATACGAGACAATGACATTGACGCCATTTTAGCTTGGATTCCCGCCCACGTGGACGTTAGGGGAAATGAAGCCGCCGATAGGACAGCCAAAGACAGCCTCACCAAAACTGCACCTGACGTGCATATAGGACTAGGAACCAAAGAACTGAATTCTATCATTAAAACCAGAATAGATAGTAAATGGGAGAAGGAATGGAACGAAGAAAACCGAGGTAGATGGCTACATAGTATTCTAGATAAGGGGAAAAGAAGGAGTTTTGGATTCCAGCTAGACAGTAAACGTGACGACCGCATCATCACAAGATTAAGACTAGGCAAAACAGGACTAAAATGTCACTTATCTAAGCTAATAAAAAACACATCACCACTATGCACTTCATGCAACAACGAAGAAGAAACGATAGAACATTTTATACTTAAATGCCCAAAACATGACCTCTATCACCGAACACTGGAAAACGAACTCAAAAACTTAAATGTCCCTCTGTCGTTGGCTTCTATATTAAATCCTAAGCCACCTCTTACAAACAAAGTATACTCCACCTTACTAGCTTACATCAAATCGACTGACTATCACTCTACCATTTAATACTATATGGTTACACCAAGACACCAATAAACCTAGGACCAAATTTGAATAAATGTAGCACGCTTAGAGTCAAAACTATTTTACAGGGGCGGAAATAAGGGTCAGTGATCAGAAATGACTGATCAAATTTGGACACTAACCAATCAAAATGCCATAGCAATAACATAGACAAATTCACTGATCAAATTAAAAGCTCCTAATAACGAGCTCTGACCAAATTGTGTTCCCTTATTTCCAACCCTCGTTAACGAATGTTAACCGTCCGGTTTTCATGCAGGGGCAGAAGACTGGAGGTTATATCAAACATTCACAATCGGCTTTAACTATAATAATATTTTTATTTATAATATTTAGTACCTAATTATTTATTGCTATTGATCACGTGTGACTTAGATCACGATAGTGCCACTCGATGGCAAAAACTAACACCAGAAAACAAGAAACTACAAACTCTTCTATTCTTTGTAATACAGGCACAGCACACTGAAGACAACACACGAGTAAGACCAGCCATGAAACAGAACATATATGACGACAAATATTATGAAACAGCACCAAATGGAGATGAACATGATGAAGATCATCATCGTCGGTCCACAAGAACGTCCAGAATACTCGACCCTGTACCACGCCAGACACGCTACCCCACCGAACTGAGCAACCAGAATACCAAATCCTAAACCACACAGACACGCTATATATGACACCGAAATGACGCCACAACACAGAATATCATCCTTTGACTTTCACACAATATAGGACGTAGACCTGCCGTCCTGTGCCCCAATACACACTCCAAGCAATTGTTACAGGCACAGATTTCTGGAAGAACCCACCCTGTTCCCAAGGGCGTCGTTAGGGAAGTCGATTAGAAAATCCTGAAGACGCCCATGGTTCTCCCAGTTTTTTCTGGACGGCTTTGTGCGTACAAAGGGGTACCAAGACAAAGGAATCATCCACGCGATTAGACCTACAGTGAACTCATATTTACTAGTATAGCTTAACCAAAAAAACCCGAAAGAGACTTACGAACTTGTACATAGCGACTCTTATTTACTTCTATTTATATCTCCTGCTAATCTATCATTGTTATCTATCATTATTTATTTATTTATTTATTCATTTATTTATTTATATATTTAGCGCTGGAAAAGATATTAAAAGAAAACAAAGAAATGTACCGCGAAATCCAAATAAAACATTGAGTTGATGGGCCGCGAAATCCGAATGGGAAGCGGCCCTTAAACTACAATTTCAATCAAAAAAAAAACAACATTAGCTCTGTAGAAGGCATTAGGTTAATGCCGCAACGTAAGCATTAAATATACTATCTCCAGAGACCAGTTTTACGTTCCTAATTCCAATTACATATCCTGGATGAATGAGAATCTACATTCTTACAATAATGGATATATTCTAATAATTGAAAGCTTCTTCATATATATATGACTATATTTAGCCGCTTTCAAAAACCGGTCCATTCACAGCCCGTTCCTTCTCATTCACCAAGCGCTATATAGACGATCTTCTCTCTGTGGATAATCGCTATATAAATGACGCGGTGATGGATATATATCCACCTTCACTGGATTTGAAGGCAATTACAGACAGCCCTACAGGCACATCATATTTAGACCTATATCTCTATAAAAATGAAGCGGGCCTTCTCTCTCGTCGACTGTATGACAAAAGAGATGATTACAATTTCGACATCGTAAACTATCTCTCTCTGGACAGTAATATTCCAGTGGGACCTGCATATGGCGTATACATATCACGCCTAGTAGCATTTGCTCGATGCTGTGTTAAATGTGACGATTTTAATCAACGTCACAAAACATTGTTGCAGAAACTTATAAAACAGGGCTACACCACCAAGCGCCTCCACTCAAAGTTTCTCAAATTTGGCGATACATATCGCATGCTGATAGCAAAATACGAGCGTAGTGTGCAAGATCTATGGCGTCACGTTTCGTAACTTGTGTCTAAATCTGCTTAACCCGGGGCTAGGGGCCGTATGAACCCATGTACTTCAAGATCCTCATGGTAATCATACGAACAGTCCCAATCAAAGTGTGACTGAGATACATCATTCTTTAGATGACGACTTTGCAACGAATATTATGTATTAAGAATACTGATCAGCGATACGGATTTGATATTTTTGGAACATCATGATGTCTTGCCGGCATCATTGAAAACTGTTGACCGCTTCCCTCTTGCAGGAAACAAGCCTATGTCTATGTATACTATGATTGTCTTTTTGAATTTGGTGCTAATACTGTTATATGGAATATGGAATAGGTCTTTGGATTATGGACGCGGATATTTTTTAATGGATGACGGCTGAATTATGAATGACGGACCAGACGCTTGTAATCCCATTATTTTTTTGTTCGATTCAGTATAACAGATCATTGAAGGGACTTTAATGCCGGCGATATTTGACACTTTTGTAAATAGATTAAAATGTAGAAGCCTTGCGAGTCGTTTTGGTTGACAGTAAATATAAATGTATTAATATATACATGAACATCGGCATTAACGAGTATTACTGAAGTCGGCCAAGAGTGAACCGGGATGTTCATAAAAGTGTCGAAATATCGAAGTCCGATATACAAACAATCTTCAAAATATGGCTGATATATGATAACTATAGGCGATGTATTTAATACTTACACATTAACAACAACAGCCATTAACTGGTCATCTTCAGTAGGAGAACCATGACACTCACAGCTTCGCATCCAACAAATGGATGATTTAGTGATAACAGATTTAAATGCCAGTCAATTCTTTGCGTTGAACAAACACTGATAATAACGTGCGTGTGACATGTGTGGAGACAATTCAACGTATTAAATATTTAATTGGACGCAGAGAGCCATATGTTTGCGAAACGCAATACATTGAAAGGCTTTAATATTCTGTGCGTGCTGCAATACGTTCATTTTATTAGATCATTAATTGGAGTTGAAACTTATCCGTTCGATAACAGTCACGATCCGTAATTCAATCACAACAGATGAAAGCTCTTTGGGGTGAGAGGTTTGCAAACCATGCATTATTGAATTAAACTTCTTGAAGAATTCACAAAGCGGAATAATCAGCGTCTATACCACGCGACAAATGGTAACCCGGGTTTTTGTTAATATAGAAACACATCTCAGCATGCTCAAGAA
Source organism: Hanleya hanleyi (assembly GCA_036873755.1). Lineage (NCBI taxonomy): Eukaryota > Metazoa > Mollusca > Polyplacophora > Lepidopleurida > Hanleyidae > Hanleya > Hanleya hanleyi. The sequence goes on from JAVTVY010020953.1 coordinate 20,404, forward strand.
GTCTGTGGATATTGGTACTCGCGTAATGATAAATATTTGTAAGGAGGCAACAAGAGCCGTCTGCACTTTATTCAAGGGGATCTGCCAGAAATCCGCTGGGCACATAAACCTTTATATCTCGCATACTGCATTTCAGAAACGTTCACTTCAGTGGTACGCAGTGGATACGGTCTGTGAGGGAAGGCACGTTGAACAACTGGAGATATATATCAATATACAAATGCGTGTCTCATTCTTGTATTTACAGGCAGTAGTGATTCGGCAGAATTGTAGATTACAAGCGTCTGGTCCGTCATTCATAATTCAGCCGTCGTCCATTAGAGAATATCCGCGTCCATAATCCAAAGACCTATTCCATATTCCATATAACAGTATTATCACCGAATTCAAAAAGACAATCACAGTATACATACACATAGGCTTGTTTCCTGCAAGAGAGAAGCGGTCAACAGTTTTCAATGATGCTGGCAAGACATCATGATGTTCCAAAAATATCAAATCCGTATCGCTGATCAGTATTCTACTGTATTAGAAGTAAGAGTACAATCAATTATTCTTCAAATTTGATTCGTTTTATTTACAGGTTACTGTTTTGGAATTCCTGTAATGTCCAGACAATATCGCATCAGTCATGTTAAAAGCAGTTGGCTTTTATCTACATTTTGTGTTCGTTGAGACCACTGCCTTTGTTCGCAAAACCGGTCGGTCTCGTGCAAAGATATCAGCTACGTACCGGAAGTGCCACGGGATACTGAGTGGCTCTCAATGGACCGCTCGTATCTGAAGGTTACAAACAAGAATACAATGGCCAATATCACGAAGTTAACGTTGAAATATATAGGCCTCACACGCTGCAGAGTGGAGCGCTTTAGTCCATGGGCCCAGACCAGAAATTCCACTTGTCGGTACCATCTAAGGAAACCAATCCTAGTTATGATTTTTAATTGGTGTATATATATAGATCATATTTTGATGTGATAACCATTGCAGACTGGCAGCTTATTGGTAGTTTTCATCTCTGGAATGTACCCACCCTCCGCATAATGAAAGCGAAAAGGCAAACTCGGAAACATTCACTAATGATGCAGTTGCTGTTTCCACATGGGGCTAGAATGAACTACAAACCACAAATACATGTCTGAAATGCTTTATTTATACCATCCGAATAATCCTTTCTGTCATTCCTGAAGGCAGAATTTGTTTTATGGCAGAAAGGGGCGAACAATAGGGCCTATCAAAATGTTGTTGATTATGTGATTTTCAGTACATTTTAATTTATAATATTGTCATACAAGTTCCCTGGGGAGTGCTACTGAACCGCAGTAGCCTACAACATGCACATGTTGTATGAGGAAAACATTTATGAACATTTTACAAGTTTTTACCACAGTTATAGGAATTGTCCTTCCCCTACCCTAGTTCCAACAAGCGTCCAAAAAGTGAAATTTATGTATAACCCAAATTTCACCACGCTACTGTGGCATGTTTATGTACTATGTTTTACTCATGCATATTTGTAGCCATGAATGTATGTGATTGTGCCAAAACATTCACACCATGGATCAGTAGTCTAGTCTTCATCACTGTTATCAGCATCAGATAGTATAATAAATACTGGTCCTAGGGGGCCACACCTGCAATAACACTGGTGAAAACCCAGACTCTTTACACGGCACAAAGCCACGGAGAGATATTCAGTACCCATAGACAATATGGCTAGACGGAATCTAAAGAAGAAGGCTATTACCAGCCGTCAATTTTCTCGATTTCTCAAACACAAAGAATATAATCTTGTGCACAGAAGGACGAGCTGATAAAAACAATACCACCGTAATTCTTATAAAAAGGACTACATAGTGGAAGCGCAAAGACAGCTGTACGATGGTATACATTATACCGACATAAAATCCATGAATATGGAAAACATCATGAAAATGGTACGGTACTACAGACAGTCGCTAGGTTGAATGCTAGTGGAGTTCTTAGTCCTTAGACTTTGAATTTTCTGCTGAAAGTTTCGACCAGGAAGCCTACACCATATCTCCTATCAATAATACATAAGGTAGAAGAGGCAATTAAAAAACTTGATCCTGTAAAACCAGAGCTACCTCAATGCGGGGCCCCTACTGAAAAACTAGGGCGCTACCTGGATTTCTTCTTATCCCCATAGTGTGGGAACGAGAAACCTACTCAGCCGATACCTCAGAAATCACTAATGAGATTGAAAAACGTCGAATACCTACTGATACGTTGCTTATTACGTATGACATTACCTCGTTATACACAAACCTCGGATCCAATGAAATCCGAGAAGCACTCAGAAGTGATCTGACTACCTACGAAAACATGGATTATAATATCCAAAAATCTCCCATCGATCTGTTGCTTGAAATAGCACGATTGAGTCTTGAAGAGAATGAATTCATGTTGCAGGACTAACACTTCAGACATATTGTCGGAGTATCCCTGGAACTGTGCGATATAGCGATATACAATCATATCAATCAGCTAATTGCCACATTCCCACACAAAGAAATGATTATGTTACACAAACTTTTTGGGATGATGGCGTCATACTACTGCAGGCAAATAAAGCCGTAGCTGAGAATTTCTTTGAGATGGTTAATATTAGCGTATGAAATATATGAAAACGAGGCGAATTATCTAGACGTCGCCGTTTTCAAGGGAAAGAGATATTTGACTGACTCAATACTTGATGTGAAATCCTAAACAAAGCTAACTGAACTAGCACCACGGGGAGCAGTCCCTTCCCCGGAACTGTGCGATATAGCGATATATAAGCATATCAATCAGCTAATTGCCACATTCCCACACAAAGAAATGATTATATTACACAAACTTTTCGGAATGATGGCTTCATACTACTACAGGCAAATAAAGCCGTAGCTGAGAGTTTCTTTGATATGGCTAATAACGCACATACTCCATTGAAATTCACGTATGAAATATCTGAAAACGAGGTCAATTATCTAGACGTTGCCGTTTTCAAGGGGAAAAGATGTTCGACTGACTCAATACTTGATGTGAAATGCTAAACAAAGCCAACTGAAACCTACAAATACCTATACAGCAAATCAGCACATTACGGGAGAACTGAAAGATAGGTATACGAAACTGCAATAATACTGCAGACTACATAGACTAGTCAGAATACTTCAAGCAAAAGCTTAAAAAGAGAGGATACTCTACCTCGGAAATTACCGACAGAAACAAATATCTCAAGAGGAACGAGGGCATACAGAATAAGTCTGTACTGAAACGACGTATGCGTCATAACGACTTTCAATCCATACACGAAATGGCTGAAAGGGATCTTAAAGAAATACTGGATCACAAACAAATATGCCGAAAACTTTACCAGCCAGCCACAATTATGCTATAGGCGGGGTAAAAGCATCAGTGAAATACTGAAAAAATATAAAATCTGACCATAACGGTCAATGCGTATAGGCTCCCTGATGAGGGTTTCGCTGGTCAGAAATAAGAATTTTCGACCTAAAATAACCCGAAACTTGCACCCGCAGATGCTAAACAATAAATACTAGGTATAACCTAGAAAACAAAACGGGCAAGTAGGAGTCTGGGTTTTCACCAGCGTGACTGAGGTACATCATTTTTAGATGACGACTCTATAACGAATATTATGGATTAAGAATACTGATCAGCGATACGGATTTGATATTTTGGAACATCATGATGTCTTGCCGGCATCATTGAAAATTGTTGACCGCTTCTCTCTTGCAGGAAACAAGCCTATGTTTATGTATACTTTTGTCTTTTTGAATTTGGTGCTAATACTGTTATATGGAAATGGAATAGGTCTTTGGATTATGGACGCGGATATTCTCTAATGGACGACGGCTGGATTATGAATGACGGACTAGACGCTTGTAATTGCAGGTGTGGCCCCCTAGGACCAGTATTTATTATACTATATGGAGTAGTTGAAAACTTAACTGTTACTTAATCTATAGTCATTAGTACTGCCTGGTACAGCTGTCGCAGCTTCATTCTCCACACCGCCACACCGTGATCATATAGTGTTATTGCTGAATGTGCAAAGGAAATGTGTCATCCGATATCAAACTGGAGTAAAGCTTCTTATTTACCTGAAATGATCTGTTTTGCTACTAAAATCTGAAATTAAATACACTTATGACATTATAAAATACATTTATATACTTTCCAGTGTGCACAACCGGAAACATTTCTGGTGGGGCGAAAGATTATATCAAATTTGAGCTACATTGTAATTTTCATATATTCAGCCGCAATGTGCATTTCGGGGGTATGGGAAGGAAAAATTCTACAACTTTGTTGAAACCAGCTGGATGGTCCTCCTTTGTGCTTCCCTGCAAACAAGGTACATATGGGTAGCTGATCCATTAGGACTGTGGCACTCATATGGGACACACAACATTCCGTAAATAATGATAATAATAAATCCGCAAAATTTCACAAAATCCAGCGTGCAAATAAGCCGTTTGAATACCAAACTAAAGCATGTGCCTCAAGATGGGAAGTATGCTTGTTGTGACTGTGCAGATAACAATTCTGGATATCCCGAGCTGTTATTGAATGATATTACTTTCATGTGATGTGTCAGTAGTCCATTGTGTGATTTTCCCCAAAAAAGTCAATATCTCAGAATGGTAAAATGGTAAAAATGCAAAATATACACTAAGCTGCTCTTCTGGAACGGTTATCACATATTGAAATAATCATATAGTCCCTACCAATAACTTAGTAGCCCTAAAGTTTGGTTTCCTCTGATGGTACCGATATATGTCTGGGCCCATGGACTACTTGTTGAGTGACTCATTTCTCTTTGTGAAATTCGACCAGAACTCGAGCATAGACTTGAGCGGAAACCGCATACCACCGATTGAAATTAAGGAAGTAGTATGTAATCTGCAAGCCACTGGAATTACAGAAATAACATTGAAAAATATGTCATTGACAAGGATACCACACGGATTTTTCGGTTGTCTTTCCGATACTTCAGTAAGATTCCTCAGCATGGAGGACAACTGGATTGACAATTTTCCCGAAGATGCCCTCTCGACCGTGTCGAACTTGGAAATATTGAAACTGGATAGCAACAAATTACACCAACTAAATGTCACAAACCTAACATTTTTAAGAGAATTGTCCCTCAGCCGTAATAGGTTTAAAACCATGCCGCAATTCGCTGACGATGAGGGCAAAAAGCTCTGCCCCAAGCTGGAGACCTTAGTATTCGAGAAAAACAAGAATTCTCAAGAGTGACTCCTTCACAGTTCAAAGGATTGGTGTCTTTGAAAAAATTAAGTTTACGATCAAACAATATTCATGATCTACCAAATAATTTGTTCGCCGAAATGCCAAAGTTAACGGAGGTAAACATTGAGGGCAACAAAATAAAATATATTAAACAGAATGCGTTGATCAGCGAATCCCTTGAAATATTGCGGTTGGGATCCTTGCACTTCACTTTCAAATACATAATGCAGGACTTTGATGTCTTCAAGGGTTGTCCAAATCTTAGAAAACTATTCTTGAGTAACAATGACCTAAACGAGGTAACCAAAAACCAACTCAGACAAATGTTTGCGCCCCTTCAGAAATTAAATCATCTAGATCTTGGAAACACCCAATTACATGTCATTCTGCGTACCTTGTTTGGAACACTGCCATCTTTAGGTGTTTTAGACTTATCTGCTAACAGGATTTCAAAGTTGAATTCCAGATATTTTATCAATGCTACACAGTTAACTGCACTCAATTTGAACGGCAATCAAATCAGTGTGGTGAACGAGACTTAATTCCCTCAAACTTTGCTTTCGCGATTGGAAAAACTGAATCTCGGATTGAATCCATTGTCATGTACTTGTGGACTTGTCTGGTTCAGGAAATGTATAAATGAGACGAATATCGACCTGGGCGATGTGAATCAGTATGTTTGTGCCATCCCCCACTAAATGGAGAAAAATACCATTAATGCAGTTCAACCCCGCCGACCAAGATTGTAATGAGGAACAAGGAAACATATTTATCCCTATTAGTGCATCGCTAAGCGGCCTGGTGCCATAGTAATTATAGCTGTGGTGATTGATCTCAAATACAAAAATCATATTCAACATACTTACCTTCTGTGTCGATCGAGGTTGAATCAGTATGCTGAACTTGATGACGTCACTCTTTATTTCTATGAGGCCTACGTTGTGTATAGCTCCGAGGACCAAGACTGGGTGATGGACGAACTCGTACCCCGGGTAGAAGAACAAGAGGGGTATAAACTATGTCTCTTCGACAGAGACGTCATTCCAGGTGGCCGATGTAGTCGATGATCTCATGGAAAATTTGAAATGCAGTAGAAAAATTATTGCTATTTTATCCGACAATTTTGCCAAGCATGACTGGTGTACATGGCAATTGACCATGGCTCAAGCCAGGTGTTTAGATAAAAGGAAAGATATCTTGATCGTGGTTAAGTTGGGGGAAATCAGACAGAAACACGTGAATAACAGGCTGATGTTGTTGATGAGAGACAAAGTCTACATTGATTGGTCTGACTCTAGTCTGGATCGGCACCTCTTCTGGCAGAAAATTGTAACAGCATTGACCAGACCTTGCGTTGCGAATGAGTCTTAATGGTATGCTAAAGCTCATTTTATCTCAACGCAAACCTCCTTTCGATATATTTCTTTTCAAAAGGAGGAGAAGTCATATTTTCGTCATATTTCTTCAAAATTCTTGCTTTTCTGCATGGAAGCAGAAAATTGTTAATGGATGACGGATGAATATTGAACGACAGACTAGACACTTGCATTGATATGAAAAGGAAACTTTCGGCTTTCGATATATCAAAATGAGTGTTTTTGCGGTTTATCAATATTTTCATTCGAGAAACCGGTATTATGCCATATATTTTTACGTCTATGTATAGGTCTACGACATTCAAAGATTCCTTTTCAGTTCTATGAAGGCTTAGCGTGTTTGAGACAATAACACTTTTTTCAAAATCTACGACATTAAACTGTAGCTGAGGTTTCACTTCAACAAACTTGTTCTCTTTACTCTGTCTCGGAGGATTCAAGAGCAGCCTTCTACATTGGGAGCGAATATATACAGGAAGCTTTGAAATGATCTGTTTTTGAAAGCGTCCGCATTTCGTCGTATTCATGAGAGAACAGATATAGGTCTGCCAAAAGGGTTACAGAATTAGTACCCATTGGAATACCTATATGCTGCTGATATATTTATATTGCCAAATTTCACATAGATGTTATTAATGAGAAATTTGGGCAACCCTATAAACAAAGAAACATCCCATGAATGATATCCCTTGTATGTAGTAGAGCTAAAGAAATCTTTATGGCTTCTGACATTAATATATCGGCGATCAATTTTCTTGAACACCGATACTATCAATGAGGTCCTGATGAGGGATTGTAGTATAGAGTCGAGAAATCTCATGTGGATACATGTCTGTACGGTATATGACCATTAGCATCACATTTCTTCCGTAAGGCATTTTGATTTTTTCAATATCCACCTGCATTCAATGCCAGAGTTTCCCAAAATGCTTTTTTTTTCTCCTGAGGGGCCCTCGTCAACTGGGTTGAAAGAAGCTTTATGGTGCAGCTTCTAAAACCAGTTATAAATCTTGCTTTGTGTGGTGATTTATGCATTTTGGGAGCCCAGTACACTGCCGGTATATCTTTCTGAGTGATTGGAAGACAGGTATCCCTTTTCTTGAGAAAAGTTTTGTAGTTGTTAAATAAATCTTCCAGAGAGTAAGGGATCGCTTCCATTATTCGTTTTTTTCTTCAGTCGCGATTTTTCTTCAATTTTCTCGATTGAAAAACGATCATTCGTGAATCAGTCGCGAGGATATCGAGAAAAAAAAATGAGAAAAAACGATTGAACCTTTTCTGAAAAAAAACCATTCTCTCGCGATATCGTTTTTGAATCGTTTACCCATGCGCGATCCGTTCTTGATCGCGAATCTTCAATCGCGAGGGAATCGTTTTTTTCAAGGTGCGAGAGAATCGTGAGGCGGGGTGATATCTGACACGTAGGCCGTGTTGCCAACGTACGCCGCTCTATCCGCGAACTGAGAACTACATTTAATGCTGGTTGCGGATTTGTCAATGGAAAACCTATATTACTATACTATACTGTATAAATGCGTAAGATAACCGGATAATATATATGATTCACGATCTATAGTCTCCTACAAGCCGAAGTAGTGCGTATGCTGGAAATATCTATACACATACCTGTACCATGCTTCCTGTGACGTCCGCGCTCAGATTTACTCTGGCGAAGCGTAAATGACAAAATTACATGTTTGTTTAATAATCGTGTGAGTCGACAATGTATTAATGTTCAGTCATTCCCTTCATACTTCCGATAATTTCCTCATATATTCATGCAACTTGTTATAAACAATACAGGATGATAGTCGCAATATCTTGTTTTTGTAAATACCGTGTATAGGTCATAAGTGGATTTGAGTTCGTCGTTGATTGCATTATCAGAATGATTACGGCACAGACTTGATAGAGGTGTGAATGGGCGCATGGCGGATAACCCAGAACAGCTTAGCCCTCCAACCGAGAATTTCTAGGTTAATTAAGGTGCAAAATAGTGTAATTAAATATGTATGTTTTGTTATAGTAAAACATACATTAGGAAAGGGTATCCATTCATGTTTTGGTACAGTTTTTAAACTATTGAGATGCGAATAAGTTAAAAAAATCACCATCAAGTTAATTTTATTTATTATAAGAATATTCGCGGCAGTGATTTCATATTTATATCAAATACATATCACAATGGTGATTGAATCGCATATAACGGTTGGATTCGCATATGTACAATACTTTTTACTTTAATTTTACATTTTGATAAATGAACTATGAATGATTCCAAAGGGAAGCTCAAGCCAGAAACCTGAATATTATATAATTTCATCTCCTACTGGATTAACCAAAAAAATTTCTCGTCCGAGTACGATCATCGGTTAAAGATTTCGGGTTTTTTTCTTCGCAAAACTAAAGATGTAAATGTGGGATTTGAAAATCTGTCGGACATAGAAAGACGTTTTATATTCATATTTTATATTAATGCAGTCATTTCACATATAGTATCATACTCGGTGAGGGGCGTTGTTTGATTCTTCAGCAACCAAGTCACGTGACATGAATTATACAGGGCTTTTGAAACACATCTTCGCATGGTCAAGGTTTCCTTTTTAGCCAAAGGCGAGACATTGATCATCTTGCCAAGCAAACCTCGTTCATCCCACTTTCAGTGTTTTCCATACTGCAATTACCAGGCTTGTGGGATATTTGATGGTGAATGAATACGTGTATTTTCATCAAATTCTGAAAAATAATCAATATCATTATTTATATATATATATTTTATATATATATTTACCCTTTGTATTTATTAATTTTCACAATTTATTGAAAATATACGTATTCATCTACCATCATATATCCCACAAGCCAGGCATCTGTGGGGTTTTGCTCTTATAGACTCCCACTTAGGGAGTCACACATCAAAACTCCCACCCAGAGAGCTCCAGAAAAGATTAATTCACACAACTAAACAAACAAGCAAAAAAATAATGACAGTTGTGAAAAGTTTTACAAATAGCCCGCGCTATTAAGTGCTTTCGAAGACTCAAAAGCCCCGTATGACAATGTTATATTCAATACAGGGCTATCTATCTACACAAGGAAAATGGTGATCGTAGGACAAAAAACCACGCGAACAGCGAAAATCTGACGAATCAACTCAAAATTTCAGCACGCACAGATGCCAAAAACGTTTACGAAAAATACTACACAAGAAAACTGAAATAATACCAGCTTTAAAACACAGAAATACTCAAAATAATACACGAAATTGCAAGTGCAAATGACTCAATCTGACCATATCCGGGCCTGTGTCCCGTACAAAATATATGTAAATATGAAGTTATAATAATAATAACCATTATTCCTATGTATATATCTAAAAAATTTTCCTCAATTTCTTTCAATATCCCCATCGTATCTATATAACCGCCAACTGAACTGAAACACGCTATAGTTTTACACAAGGCAAAGAAGAATGGAAAAGGCAGTAGAAAAAATGATCGAACTTTATATAGTCTGACTGAAGTGTTTTGATATAGCAACTCGAACGTGTATGCGAGTCAGTCAGGCTGAACCTTGCCGTACTACTTTCGGCTATAATCCTCAATCGTTTTATATTTCAAACGCTTATATTTTCTCGATTAAAAAACGATTGAAACGCGATATCGCTTTTTATTCGCGAGAATTTTCTCGATTGAAAAACGATTGCCAACAGAAAAAAAAACCATTCGAACAGCGATCGCGAATGAATGGTTTATTTTGAGGAAAAACACCCATTCCCTCGCGCCTTGGAAAATCGCGACTTCGAGAAAATTTGACGAAATAAACCATTCATTCGCGAACGATAATTGGAAACGGTGCCTAAGCAGACGTATTCAGCGATAGTGTGCTTCTACTCAATTCCTTAACCAGTACCTGGAAAAAGTCATATTTACATATGAATATTATACTATTTGGAGCTTTGTCTGCTGGAACTATGACAAATCTACTCTGGAGATTTGCTAGAACTTTTTGCGAACTGAGGTTTCTCAGTACTTGTTTTGCTTGGGGAAGGGTACTACCGTCAGTATGGAGGATTGCTTCAACGACCTTGTTCTAGCCAGTCAGAGAGTACTATAGGTTCAACTTTATCTCGCTTTGACCACTTAATAACATACTCTTCTACTATCCGCCTTCAGGTTTATTACTTTTTCGGCTCTCTATGTTTAGGTCCCTTCATCGGGAGTGTTTTTAGGTTCTCATCACTTACTATTTCAAGGTCACCATTCACGCCATAAAGTTCGATGATTTACAATCACAACAGTTTGGTACAGCGCTGCGTACCTTTGGATCATCCAGGATTCGTGGTGGATTACTATGTCCAGTTCTTTATCCAAGTAGTTGAGTTTCAAGAGAAGTCGGTCTTTGAATGTTTCGATTATGTTCACTGGACGACACAATCGAAAATACGCTATATCTTGACAAATTTTAGTGATTGCGGGTGGTATAATATTTCCTGAAGACAAAGATCGGCAATGCGATTTAAAACTCTCAGCGATAACTCATACAGCACTGTACACAAGCTATGTATATTGTTGGGTGTGCTAGTTAAACCCACTAAATAATTTAAAGTGATATGATAATGGATCAACGCACTAGTAAACTTTCTCCAACCATGGATGCGAAGTGTTCTGTTGGCGGAGCTTAAGTACCTGGGTAATATTGGATATATTTGAATGGCGGTTTGTAACATTGCCGAGCCCTTTGGCATTATCATTTAAATCATACGGAAACACTGACCCAAGCCCCAGCATCCAGAACAGTTCCCGCTCTCGTATTTTTCTCCCAAATCCAAAGGGGGAATCCTTGGTAGACGGGTAGACTAGGTCTATAATCTGGATACTGAAGTTGTCCCAGCCATGGTCGGGGCCAGAAAAATGTTTGCCTATGAGCAATATCCTTATCTAACGGATTTTCTGTGACCGTTCACCCTAAGATGAAGTCCTTCGATGGTCTTAACAACATACTATTGACCACGCTTCGTCACACTTTTGACACTCACGAGTCAAAAACGACGTATAACAGCACTGACGCGGTATTAGATACAAATATCCAAGAGCAATGATGTAATGGCCCTTGGAAGTCATCTGATGGGAAGCGATGAACAGAATGATCGTTAGATAGAAGAAACGGCCCAAACGGGGAAACTTGTTATACTATGCAAGTATTTATTCAGAACACGAGACGGTACACCGGTCGTCCATCGAAGGGTTTCGGCGTCTATAATGCAAAGACTAGACACTTCACGCTATCCCCCCCCCCCCGAAATCTGTTGCCTGTGGTCTTGCCTGTCGTCTCAGCTCAACTTTCGAGGTCAGCATTCCGTATTTTGATCCCAGTGAAGGTTTGTATCTCTGCCACGCATTCATTGTGAGTGTTCATGTAGCATGTCCGCACGGCCCCTAGCACCGACTTGAGCGGTATTAGATACAAATATCCAAGAGCAATGATGTAATGGCCCTTGGAAGTCATCTGATGGGAAGCGATGAACAGCATGACCGTTAGACAGAAGAAACGGCCCAAACGGGGAAACTTGTTATACTATATGATCCGTATTGTGATCCCAGGTTTGTTTTTTTGACACCAATCATGTACTAACGATGGCTGTGTTGGTACGTTTGTAGAAATCAAAGATAGTCTCAATTTAACGTTATCCGCTGGCTAGCTCTTATTAATATTCGACCATTCGATCTTGATAGTGATATATTGGTCAGGCTGAACAAAACGTTAAGATATTTAACGATGTCCGCATAAGCATTCCCCGAATGACGAGCCTTTCCCATCTTCATTTTGGATGGCCTCACTGTCCTCAAACGTCTCGTCATTGAGAATTGTCCACGTTATTTAGATTATCTGAAATCTGACACCTTGGTGGAAATACACGGGTTTCGAATACAACATTATGGTCTAAAATAACTAAACAACTACGGCATTGGTACTCACTGAACTGAAACATGGAATTATGAGAGGTGCTATGGTCAGTTGTTTGAATGGAAGACGTGTATCCGGGATAACATTTGTTACATTTGTATTAACACTTACAGAGTTCTGGCTTCGGGTGCCAAACACATTTCATCCTGCCTGATCTGGGCTTTTTGGGATCTGTCCAGGCCTGGGTATTGTGGCATTTTTCTTACCCCTTCAGCTAGGGAGCTGAAACTTACCAAACTATACCCTTGGGTCAAGCTTTATCATAAAATGCAAAATAATCCAAGATGGCCGCGTTGCTGACGATACAATGACGTCATCTTCAAAACAGGCACTTTGGGGTCCATTTTTTGGTCAGGTTTTCCGAATTTTTTATTTATGTATTTTCTTTGCAGAAATTAGTAAATAATAGTCTGATGTGGAATAAAATAGATTTTGCTCAATTAGCCTCGAAGAAAATCATGACTTTTGAAGAAAACTAACGAAAGTATCATTTTCTGGTACTGTACATGGCCGCCATCTTGAATTTACCCATGATCCTCTACTCGAGGGAATATTTACACCCAGATAACATTTCGCTGAAAACATGGAATTGGTAGTTTAGAGGAATTTTAATTCGATACGTCGGTCTTTGTACTCAATACCCCGGCGCTCAGTGTAACCAATGCTATTTTTGGTTGCTCTCCTCTATACTCCTTCAAGACGCAGTAGAGAGTTTTTGGTACAATCTGCCGAAGAAGAGTTGAATATTATAAAATGCTCCTAACGAGCGATATATACAAAATAGATTTAGACTTGGTTGGACAAGGCTGACCGCATGTCGCATGTCCTTAGCTCTACTCACAGATAAGCTTACATGACGGTCCCACGATAAATTGGACGAGACAAGAACACCAAGATCTCTAAAGCTGTTCACAATCTCCATGACTTTTCCATTAATGGTGTATCTAATGAGTCACGTCCAATCGATCGAAACGGTTTCTCGATAAACGAGTGAAAGCGATAAATATCTCGTCTCGACAGGCCCCGGTTTATCTCCATTGATTGTTCTCCTGGTTTGCTCTCGTTTTTTTTTCTCTCGAAGTACTGGTCCATCTCGATCCCCCTTGAAATAATTCGACTTGCTTAGAGAATGGAACCGAGATTCCTTCAAATGAAAGTTTGAATCATTTGGGAGGCACATGCTCGATATACACATAATTCTCTGTTGCTGCTAGATTAATGTTGGCGAGTACATATGCATTAATAGAAGGATAAGGAACAAGAACCAATTGCTATTATTTTGTTATTTCATCTATCTGTACATCTGTAGTCGCATACTTGTCTTTCTCTACGCGTTATGTATGAAAAGAAACAAACATCGCCAACTGAATTGTATAAGCTGGCTCATTATTATTCAACGTACTTTAATTTCGAAGCTGTATTTAGAATCTGAATCACTTTATTAGATACGTCAAGGAACTGCGCATTGAATTGTCCAGAATAAATAGAATAAGAGATTTTCCCGGTATACAGGGGCTTTTGACGACCACATGAGTGGAAACGGAAGAATATAGACATGAACGATCGATCGGAGTGTTTGAGCATTCCCTATCACCCGTTCGCACAGACAACATGTGGTATCGTTGATAGTAAAATGTATGGGACCATTGGTCTAATACGTAACTGCAACCTGAATCGGGTGGTAATTACTTTCAATGTTTGGTTAATTTGCTAGACACATGAAATCAGCAATACATAATAGAAAGTGAATATATTATCAAGCCCGCCAAAGAAATTAACCTGTCCTCCCGCTGTTGTTTCAAGCCGACGGTTTTTCGCAGAGCGATGGGGTGTGATTTATTAACACTTTTATTTCAGATTGTCAGTATTTCCGGTATGAACCTCTTCCAGGCAAGCTTATATCAAAAATAAACTTCTTTATATGATCTCCATATTTGAAATATGTCACAAGGAAGTAATTCTCGGGAAAACAGAAACTGCAATGAATGCTACCAAATTATAAAACAAGTCACACACCGAGGTTAGTACACCGGTCAAACTCTCATTTATCGGTTGCAACAATACATGTTTGGTCGAAAATAATGTATGCTTCTATATCATTATTATTCAGATCAAATCCAGTTGATGTTTCATTTATTCCGGGTCCGATACTAGTCAGATATATTCAATCATCATTCAAGATTATTCCATTATATATTCATTAATTATATAGGTAAATGAAACGTTTTGTTTCAATTAAATTCTGGAAATATCAGGACAAGGATATATCGATTAAAAGCAATAACATGAAAACATCTATTACAAGAAAATCCGTTCTCTGGACTCTATTTTGGACAACAATGTACATATACGACGAGTGCCACACTCTCATCGCCTGAGAAGCTAAGAAACGACCAAATTAATGGCAGCAAAATACGAACATATAGCAATCGGGAATTCCTTCGAGTAACAATCTCGAAAACCGGGACGTTTCGATCGAGATAGAACCGAGAGCAAACCGGGAGACGTCGCCAGGTCTCCCGGTTCTGCCCTTCCGGTTTCAGGCGTGAAATTTCACGATTCATCTCGAAGGCATCGAGAAAGTGCTTTGAGTAACTTGACGTGACGCCTAAACGCTGCAGGGTTTCGTTTTCTTTTGACAGACAGTACTTTTCACTCATCAGCATTGAAAGGCATGTCCCACAAAATACTCCAGTTTATTAATTCGTTAAAGGCTGTTTGAAATTGCACGCAATCTGTTGTTCCGTTAATTTCTGTAATACACTTGGAATCATCTGCGAATAGAGCTACCTTTTTTCATTACTCACCACAGTCCTGCATTTACATATAGTAAACACAATAGAGGTGCCAAGATAAATGATGTTCACCCAGTGTCACATTTGTGTGGTAATTAATTTCCGTGTTTCACTACACCTAATATAGTATACTCAAGTAGCATGGTAGATATACCCCATCTACTAATACAAAATTTAATTCAATTCAGTTCCTTTATTGTATAAACATCTAAAATGGACCGAAAACATGGAGGGGGAGACAACTCGTCCCCAGAACATTAAGATCAACATTTAATACTGTCACAGAAGCTACCAATATATAGGGGAGACTACTCGTACAAGTAGTCGATTTTATGTTTCCCAATGAACATTCGTATATGTAAATGAACATCTGCTTATATGATATATGACTAGAATACAACGGGATGCGATATAGAGAACTAACATGACTGATGACTAGAAACTTTTACTGTTACCGTTTTTCGTTTTTCAAAACAGTTGTAAATATACTTTGCAATTAAATTTGAAGTTTCTAATGGTGTAAATAATCAAAATGATGTAAATATTGAACTTGATCATAAACCTGCGCAATATCGAAGCATTTTGTTTTCAACTGGACAAGTTTCTTTTACATTACCGGTTCATCTCTGTGATTCATTATTGTCCGATCTGTGAAAAACATTCATTGGTAAACAATTCACGGAAATATTCGGATTTGAATCGAACGAAAACGCACTTTTTCTCACAGTTGGTGACATGAAGAAATACAAGAAGGGGTTGATGGCACTATTAAGGAAAATTAGGCCTATTATGAGAGTTCCAATGGTAAAATCCGACGGTGGTATTTGTACATGGAACGCAAAGACAATCATCGCGAAGATATTCGGCGGTGTCCAGGATAAAACAAAGATTGATGTCATTGCCAACACAGCTCGTCCAGAAACAGTTTTTCTCGGAGTTTCGTTCTCAGAGTTGACCAATCTCTTGCCAAGCTTATATACTTTAATTCCATGGAATGTAACGACGACAATCAGAGGGATGAAGAAACAGAGAATGAAATATACGATGATGTAAACTCCGCTATTATTCTTTATGATACACGAAATCTCGGTGGCATTATTTCTGAAAGTACCTCGTCCTGTCCAGAGCATTGCTGTTGAATTGTACGCATACAACAGAATCCATAGAATAACACATAACCACGCCACCTTCTTGGCTGCCAGATGACGTCTGGCAAAGAACGGCTTTAGAAGAGTCAGGTAACGTACCAAAGAAAACAGAGCCAAGTGGTAAGCACTGAGTCCGGCCGTCGAATATATGATGATAACGTACAGTTTGCAAATTGCATCCGGAATGTCGGGTATAAATACGAAATGCCAGCTAGAACACACACATCCATCTGCCAAAGCCAGACTTAACAATATAATATATGTAGGGGACATCCGTAGACTTTTAAGTCGTAAAATAGTCAGGATAAGAAACAAATTCCCAATTATACCAATGCTACACACGATGTTGATACAAATGTTGAGGCCGATGAGAATGTATTCTGTTTGGCTGTTGAGTTTGGTATTGTTGGAATGACTGCTCAAATTATTCACAATCTCGTATGGGGCAATGCCGACAAGCTCTTCTCCGGGGTCTACGTCTGTCACGTTCAGCATATTTCGTGTAAAATGGCGAATAACTGATCCTCCTGTGAATGCTTAAAGGCAGATTTTACCTTCAAATTTTGACATTTTCAATCGTCTTTTCATGATAAGATTGAGTCACCGGTTGATGAACAGATACAATCTGGTCTGTAAAATCGGGATGACGTCGATTATTAGCACAGATATAGACGCACGTATTTTCCTTGAATATTGGGTTTTCTTTCTTGGCAGGTTGAATATTACCAACCATGAACTTATACATTCAAACCCATTCCTTAAATTTTGTATTCTCTTGCGTGTCCGGTTAACAATGAAATTATACGTTCGAACTCGTTCAGAATTGTCTGTGATTCAGCAATGAAAATATCATTCCCTTCCGCAGTTACCCTATCTTTTGGTTCAGCTCATCTTAGTTTGGCTAGTTCTGGTATATTCATTAACAACGTGTCAAGCTGTTTAGGAACTGAGTAGCGCGTGTGGTGAATATGTTTTCATATAAAATAGAGCACTTTCAATAAATTCTGCTTCCAAAGCTGCGATTTTCTCATTTGCAGCATAGTTCAGTTCTTCTTTGTTTCGAGTAGCACATACATACAGCTCATCTGGAGGGGTTTGGCACAGTATAGTGGCAACGTTAGACGTGCTTCATCATCTGGAGGGGTTTGGCACAGTATAGTGGCAACGTTAGACGTGCTTCATCATCTGGAGGGGTTTGGCACAGTATAGTGGCAACGTTAGACGTGCTTCCTCATCTGGAGGGGTTTGGCACAGTATAGTGGCAACGTTAGACGTGCTTCCTCATCTGGAGGAGTTTGGTACAGTATAGTGGCAACGTTAGACGTGCTTCCTCATCTGGAGGGGTTTGGCACAGTATAGTGACGGAACGTTAGACGTGCTTCATCATCTGGAGGGGTTTGGCACAGTATAGTGACAACGTTAGACGTGCTTCCTCATCTGGAGGGGCTTGGCACAATATAGTGGCAACGTTAGACGTGCTTCGTCATCTGGAGGGGTTTGACACAGTATAGTGGCAACGTTAGACGTGCTTCCTCATCTGGAGGGGTTTGGCACAGTATAGTGGCAACGTTAGACGTGCTTCGTCATCACCAGCTATCTGATTGTCACCTACGGTCAGATATAACATTAAAAATATGATCATGTGATATGATGCTTTAAAATATCTATGAACCCATGTCTGGAATATGATGGTACGCCCATTTGATATTGTCTTAGTTAAGTGCATAGAGAACCTTTTCCCAACAGACAGTGCTGTCGTTGTTTGCAAAGTACTCGAAATGAGCTTGTAGTGGAAGTTATGTCGCGTCTAAGCAAATGCAACAATACAGTATAGCTGTGTCTCCATGACGACAAACAGGTGTGAGGATTTACTGATCGGGTAACCTTGACACGCGCATATTAACCGGTTAATACACGTATTTCTTCACTGCTGCTTTCGACGAGCTTCCGAACATTAATCACAGTACAAGCAATTACAGCTATTGACAATTCTAATTGCAGAAAGCTGTGTATTATTCGTGCTGTTATTTGCACATGAGATGGATATACGAGTTGGTCGGATATATTCATGAATGAATCAACAAACATAATGGCATGATTGGCGTCAATGTGTGTGTTTGTTGGGAGCAGGGGTTGTGCAATCTAAATCAGAGAGTCAAGTGCATCGAGAACTGATCAGCGGTACGGATTTTGGCATCTGGAACATCATGATGTCTTGACGACGTCATTGAAAACTGTTGACCGCTTCTCCCTTGAGTGAACTAGAATATGTTGATTTTGCTGCTAATGCTGTTATATGAGTTAGGTTTTCGGATTGTGGTCACGGAAATTCTGTAAAGGACGACGGCTAGAAGGATAGCTATCGATAACACAGAACAGAATTCTTAAAGAAATAATTTCTTGACACTCGGCTACCGAGAGCCCCTCTTCGAAATATTTAATTATGGCACAGTTACACCCGATTGTCTTCCGATCAATTTACTGTCTCAAATATAATTCGTCAGGCAATACATTTAGAGAAAATTTGAGAAAAAAAAGTTAGATTTTTTTTTTACTGTGAACATGCAAACCCAGAACGGCGTAAAATGACAAAAAGTAAAACGATCTCACTGACTGATTTTCTGACTGTATGTACGTTTTGATAAGATCTCCTGACTCAGAATGGATTTATCCATTGATATCCTGACTCAGAATGAATGTATCCTTTGATATCCTGACTCAAAATGGATGTATCCACTGATATCCTGAATCAGAATGGATATATCCATTGGTATCCTGACTCAGATACATATACTGAGTAGATGTGGTACAATAATTGCCTTGCGAACAGACCAGATGGAATTGGTTAAGTTGTCAAGTTATCGTCCTGCACGACTGCTTAAATTAGGAAAAGTCAACATGCTCCCGAGTAAGCAAAACATAGCCAAATGATAAGCGTTGAAACAGGAGATTGTCCAGATTGCATCCAAAATTTCGGGCATATCAAGCTACAAAAACACACACATGCACATGTACTCTGGCCAAATCAACAACTATTGCTCGTGGTACATGTATGTTTATGTCATATTCAACATATTTCATGAAATCCACGAAATCTGTAACCAAAATGTAATTCCGTCACATAATTCAAATTCTCGGTTACGTCATTCCTGGACAATTTTGCCAATGTTATTGACCAGTCATTATCGTTCTTTCACATTCAATCAATTATACGTGCATTACCGCGTACACCACAACAGAATTCATGTGTTTGGGTCTGTCCTCAGAATTGTTCAGACCGGATAAACATGAAACGTGTAAAATAGGAAAATCGCAACTGCTTAACGGCACAGAGCCCTCCTGCACACACGTTTACACACTCTCTCGAATTTGTCTTTATACAGCTGAAAGTATGCCACACAGCTATGGTAATGTAAGTATTCTTGAAAGCACATTCATTGACGATTCCAAAGATATAAGTTTGTTCACTGTATACCTGTATGTTCTGAAGATATTTGGATTTTAAATAAATTTAATTTTAATTTTTTAAACGCTATTTTAAAAAAAAAAGGAATCAACTTATCGTAACTTACTTCATCATTTCCTGTAGAAGACAACTCCTTGGTTGCTCTGGTCAGTTTGATGCCCTGCAAGACGTTCCGTTATAACCACATAGATATATCTTTGGAAATATTAGACACTATATAGGGGATCTATCTTTTGTTGAGGCGTTTCTTTCCATTTACCATTGTCCCCAGTATTTACCAATCTCTAACTATGGATAAGATTAAATCGGTTTCCAAATTTATTCAGGTATAAATGATTTCAAGTGTGCACCCTATCAGGAATTGTATTCTGGGTTATTTACTTTTGCAACCTGAGATTTCACTCTAAATTGATGTGGTAAGATGATTATAGAGGATTGATATACAAGAAAGCGTAGCTCATGAATATCCGAAGTAAGCCATTGAGATTTGAACTGGTGACCCATGACGGAAATACCAAGTCCGATTTGGGTAAAAGCTTACAACCGGTTCAATCAAAATAGAACGCAATGGACCACTCGTCGATTGTAGCGAGGTTGGCATCCTTTCAAACAACAGTAGGGTTCAGGAATTTGGTGAAAATAAATACGGTCATATTTTACGTGTTATTCTTCCGTCTTTCGTTCCGGTTTTACAACAACAATTAGGTTTTCACGACGACAAAATAAATCACAGGGAAAAATGACCCGGAGAGGATAAATGAGGTCCAATCACGCATTAAGTAATCCTCACTGCTTTGGTCCTAGATGAGATCTTTGTGAGCTGAGAACCGATCTGGTTTGATAATTCAGGTATCAGGTTTCGAATATAATCTATACTACCCCCTACGGGGCAGAAATTCGGCGAGGAAGATATCAAAGTATGTCAAATCTTGCCAACCTGCTTTGTTTCTTGATTCTGATTCTGAAACCTTGCAATCCATCCACTTTAGCTCTTCTGATACACAATTTGCTAATCTTACTACAATATTGTTAACCGCCTCTGTTGGTTTTTGTTTGTCTTGACCGTACCGCAAAAGTTTGGATCAAAATATCATGGAACTTTGTCAGGACAGTATTTAAGTCACTGTGGATAACCTGATATAAAAAAATCGGTGTGAAACCAAAGTTGGCTCTTTGCATTGTGTCGTAGGTTTGATCATTGGCGATTCTTTATTTGATTTCTTCTCTGATAAAGAACCAAATTTGGTTATATGTAGACCTCTGATACATAGGTGGAACCAAAATCTAAAGTTCGACACCACGCAAAGAACTTTGGTCCACACAGAATCAAAATTGGTTCCATGTATAAACTAAATATTCTAACCACGAAGAATATATATGAATAGCAAGCTTTTTCTGTATTGTACTTTCGTCTGTAACCTGGATCTTCGGAACAACGAACTGAGATATTAACCAGGTCATTGTTTTCCAACACAAGGTAAATGTTTTGACACAAGTCTGTTCTTGGTAATCCCTCCCCAATGCTCCTGCAAGCTGATCACCCTTCAAAACCTGACAGTCGAAGATAAACGGTACTTTGACAACGTACTCGTGTTTATTCGGATATTGCTAACAGAGGATCGTTTTTCTGGTGGGCAGCGATGTAAAATCAGGGTATATTATGCAACAGTGCAGGCATGTTTTATCCTGTCTTACCTGCTTTATTTAAGCTTAAATTCTTAGGTCAACGCTCAGTATTGCTCTCGTAATGGACACCAATCCATTTTTCACCCTCATGTGAGTTTAGCATCTCTGATTTAAGAGGGAACGACATCTCTTTGGTGGACAATAAAACGTTTTCGAGTAAGTCGATTGGCATTCTTTACCTTTCTCAATCATATTATCCGCTATCTTTGACAGATGGACGTGTAAAAGGATTCCATATGATATCAGCTATCTTGTTCTATCATCCTAAAAGAGCATTTGATAACCTTTTCGGATTGAACCGAGTTGC
This sequence comes from Hanleya hanleyi, assembly GCA_036873755.1. Classification (NCBI taxonomy): domain Eukaryota; kingdom Metazoa; phylum Mollusca; class Polyplacophora; order Lepidopleurida; family Hanleyidae; genus Hanleya; species Hanleya hanleyi. The sequence continues at coordinate 42,432 of JAVTVY010020953.1, forward strand.
TAAGTCTGTTCGAAACAAATTGGAAAAATGTCGCTTTGTGCAGCTCGTTAAGTGATCTTCGCGTTTCATTAAATCAGTGTGAATTGTCCTCGTCCAGCTACAGTTCGGACATTTCCTAGACAACAGTTTATTGCTGATACTCAAACCGAACATTGGTTCGGGTTCAGAGGGATCAGCTGAACTGGCTTTCAGCAACAGTCGGTTAAACGAAATGTCACCAATTCTACTCAGGCTAGGTCAACCAGCCCCATTCATAGATTATCATTTACACATACAAAGTATCCACTTGACACGTTTACCAGAAATCCATATCAAAGAAAGAAATACATCAGCTGCGAGACGGAAGCTTAGCATTTGTTTCAAATACAACAATGTAGCGGTTTTGAATAATTGTGAGATGGGGTTTGATGGCCAACACATTGGCAATCAGCTTACATGATACACCGAACAAATTATATTTAAATGCATACCATTTGGTTGTGAGCTTGTTTGATGGGCCGAACATAGCATGAATCTGACTCTAGGAGGATGGTTATAGCTAAGCGCTGAATTCGGCGTTAAATCTAATTTCGCGCGCTCTCTCTCTCTCTCTGGTTATAGCTAGTAATATAACGTAACAGAATGCTGTGGTCGCCATCATAATTTCGGCCGCTATGGGTTGCCTGTGGAAGTCCAACGTTGGAGTTGATAGGAATTTTCTTGCAAGCGTGCACATGTCTAGCAACATAGCTATGCCGCACGACCAATATCCTGAAGAGCTATCCGTTGTGCCTAGCAGATGATCGCCCACTTCTATGCAATGTATTGTATGTCATACCACACCACATGGATAGCAAGGTTACACCTTTGGCGGCTACATATAAGTTCTCCACATAATCCCACAAAACGTTCTTCAGCACAGAAACAACAAACTACAATCTGTGGTGGTGTCGTGTGGTACCAACCGAGACTACCTTTGGCGACTACATATACGTTCAACGGAGATGTTCGAACACAAATATGTTGGAATACAAATTCTCGGTCCACGTTTGGATGACTTCAAGGTGACATGCCATTACTTATTTTGATTTTACCTGCCGAGTCCTTATCAACTTTTATTAACAAAACGAATCGTCTTCAAAGCTGAGAACACTTGAACCAACATCTAAACATTCACGTAAACTTCAGCTGCGGAGATCACATAATTTATGTTGCTTGAAAATTATTTTATTATATTATTTAATGCATGGTATTATAGGCATTAGCTAAAATGAAGAAATGCAATCGGAGGGGAGTAGTAACGTTAACATGCGAAAACCTTCCTTAAGTGTTACGTTAGTAAAGTTAAAAATGTTTGTTTTTTATAAAAGTCTACACAAAAACCGTCTCCGTACAGACAAAATATTCGAGATGTATACTGTAAGCTTTCACAGATAATGTAGATAATGCAGGGTCAACGCACGCTTGAAGTGGGGCTTTCGGTTGTGTTTGGCATTTTAGTATATACTTTAGCAGGGATTTTCAATTATTGAATATCTAAAATATGATTCTCTGAATCAAAGTAATATTTCGAAGTAATAACACGGCAGATATGGCGAATTTGAAAACATCGGATTCGTCCTGTTTCAGGGTGTCATATTTTAGATATATTGAAAAACCCATGCTAAAATGTATGCGGAAAACTCAAAACAGCAAGCCTCATTTCAAATGTCAGTCGACATTGTTTTGTGACACTTTTGACTCTGAGCGTTAACAATATAAAACTTTAAACTTTTGCTTTTGCTTAATACAAACGTAACACGTAAGGGAATATTTCTTATGTTCATTCTCTTTGTTGGCGGATTTCTGGACATCAAGGTAAACATTAGGTCATTATTATTTTCAACGTGATTCCCGACATAACAATTAGCACAACGGACATATTGTCTCCAGACAATTAAAAAAATGAGAGGTGCTATGCTCGGCTGTTTGACTAGACGTCCTGCATCCGGGATCACATTTGATACCAGGCATGTGGGGGGGGGGGACATTATGGCACTCCATGCCAAACTTTCTAACCTATCTCCGGATCGACAAAAAATTAAGAGGCGATATTTCGGGACTCTGTAGTTGTATCATATTTAGAATCGTTTTAAATTTTGAGCCTATTTGCGTAACTTAACGAGGATCATGAGTAAATTAAAAATGGCGACCGTCTGAGGTTTCAGAAAAGTGCTGTTTTCGCCATTTTTCTTCAAAATGTCCGCCTTTCTGCGAGTAAAAATGGGCACAAGCTATTTTATTTCACATCAGATTATTACTTACTAATCAATCATGCAGCTTTCGTGAAGTAAACACATAAAGAAAAATCGTCCAAAAATGCTTTTTTTAACGTGACGTCACTGTGACGTCATCTTCGCCGCCATCTTGGATTTTTTCACTTCCTAGTAAAGCTTGACACTAGGGTACACTGTGGTAAGTTTCGGCTCCCTAGATCAGGGGGAAAGACAACTATTTAGTGGAGGGGGGGCACCCACTATAAAGTCAAATTGATATTTTTTGAAAATATGGAATTTACTCACAAACCTGCGTCTTGACAGAGAATACTGTGTTTAACAGAGCAATGGATATCAACTTAGATTTCGACAGACAGTCGCCTTCCTCTTTTAGGTTAGGTTACTGGTTCGGCTTTGTGATTCATTACTGTTCGACATTTTAGAAAAGAGACCCATTGTTAAACAATTCATATAAATTCTTGACTTTGAACCGAAGGAAAACGCACGTTTTCTCGCAGTTGGTGAAATGAAGAAATACAAGAAAGGGTTGATGGCACTATTAAGGATGATCAAACCTCCTGTGAGACTCCCCGTGGCAAACGCCGATTCCGACATTTGGATTTTGAATGTATAGGCAATCATCAAAAATAAATTCATGGGCATCCAGGACAAAACAAAGATTGACATTATTGTCAGCACAGCTCGTCCAGAAACAGTTTTTCTTGGGATTTGGTTCTCGGAGTTTACCAATGTCTTGCTGAGTTTATAGACTTTCACACCATGGAATGCAACGAAGAAAGCTAGTGGAATGAAGAAACACAAGATGAAATACGCGAGGATGTAGACCCGATATTTTCCTTGATCACACACGTGGTAGTGTTAACATCATCGCGGAGGGTACCTTGTCCTTTCAGTAACATATTGAATTGAACGCGAACAATACAAGCCATAGAATAACACATATCCACGCTACCTTCTTGGCTGTCAAATGACGCCTGGCAAGCGTCTTTAGAAGAGTAAGATAACGCACAAAAGAAACAGAGCCAAGTGGCAAGCGCTGAGTGCAGTAGTGGAAAACATTTTGAAATAGAAGATTTTGCAGATGACATCCGAAATTTCAGGCATATCAAGCAAGTAAAAGCTAAAGCACAGACATACAATGTACATCTGCAGACGCCAGACTCAGCAATATAATATATGTAGGGGATATCCGCAGACTTTTGAGTCGTAAACTAGTCAGGATAGGAAACAGATTCCCAATTATACCAAGACAAGACACGATATGGAGAAAAATGTTCAGGCCGTTGAAAATGGCAACTGAACGACTGCTTATGGGGCTGCTAGTATTAGAATGACTGGTAAAATTATTCACAGAAGTGCTTTCGTTTTGGCCACTTTTGACATACTGTTCCTCGTGGTATGTTTCTGCAATATTCAACATAGTGACAAATGTTGAACAACCTAAACTCTTGTTAATACTCGCAAGCAAATATCACCTTCAAGTTTGGCATTTCCAATTGTGCTCCCATGAGAAGATAGAATCATAGGTTGAAGAACAGGAGAAAGTTGAATATTTAACTTCAAATATGCACATGCATATAATATATTCCCTGGAGCTTGGATTAGGTTTCAGAACGTTTTGGATGTTCATGGACCTGCATTTTGGTGACAACGAACTGATATATCTGAACACCTTCCGTGTTTAAGCGAAGTGGAATATGAAAACCACTTCCCCCTGCATATTTGCTGTCTGACTGTTCTTTGGCGTAGTTTAGCTATTACCGTACCTGTATATGGACTAACAACGTATATGTAAAGCTGTTTTGGTCACCAAGGCGAGCGTAGCGTAGATTTGTTTCCTTGTGAAATATTTCACTGACTGTCACTCTCATTCTCCAATCCATTTGACTTCCAAGCTACAATGTATTATTGTCCATGATACTTGTTCATTTTCGTCATAGTTCAGCTCTGCTTTGCTTAGATCATGCAAGAGATAGTATTTATAAAGTACAGCGGCAGTTAGTTAGATGTCGGCATCATCGATAAAAATTCATCTCAGACACAGCATGACTTTAAAAATCATCTGCTAGAGCCAGATAATACCACTTATGATACGATACTTTCAAATATCTATGAATATATATTATGAAGATGACGATACATGCATTAACTATCTCTTATTTGTGTGATAATATCACACTATTTTCTCCCTCGTTTCGGTTCTTTCGTTATGTACGAAGCACTTGAAACGAGTTTTTTTTAAATTTATTGTGCGTCAAAACAAACATAAACGCTCTCCTGTAGCTTTGTCTCCTTGGCGACAAACCACGCGTGGTGATTTATCGAACTGGCAATATTTGCATGCGAATTTAAACTTATTTATTCTCTGCGCACATTATTTGCTAATGTCGTTATTGTCTCCCTTCGCAACGCGACCGGGTGAATTTAACATGAGTCTCGCTTCATTCTCTCCGTTGATGTCCGTTCAAATTCGTCGCCAGCGATAAATTTCAAACGCTTTCAGCTTCCTCCGAAAATTGACAAATGGCTTCGCAAGCAAAAACTTTGAAACGCATTTGTAACCCGATTGGTATTGTATTTCAGCAAGATCTGAAGCTGGCGCCACTCTCTTTCCAAATCTTCCGTCCGCTCTGTCTTCGCACACGATCAACTCAAAATGCTTCATCTGATTTATTCGAAATTCGCCACATGTGTTCCTTGCGATAAGACGTCAATAGATATTACATTCAGCAAGATCTGGCTGTAGCTGGCACCACTTGGGTTCATTCCAGTTTTCTCTGCTGCAAGCGATAACTCTGAAATTCCTTGTCTGAGTCCTCCGAGATACCCTAACTTTCCTGGTAAAAACTTGAGAACCGCTCCTTGGATTCCTCTCAAATTTGATATGAATATACCATGCCATTACTAGCGCCTGGTCCGTCATTCATAATTCAGCCGTCGTCCATTAAAGAGTATCCGCGTTCCTAATCCAAAGACCTATTCCATATTCCGTATAACAGTATTAGCACCAAATTCAAAAAGACAAATACATAAGCATAGGCTAGTTTCCTGCAAGAGAAAAGCGGTCGACATTTTTCAATGATGCCGGGAAGACATCATGATGTTCCAAAAATACCAAATGCGTACCGCTGACCAGTATTCTTAATCCATAATGTTCGTTGTAAAGTCGTCATCTAGAGAATGATGTATCTCAGTCACGCTTTGATTATGACTGTATGAGCACCATGAGGATCTAGAAGTACATTTGCTCATACAGCCCCTATCCCCGGTTTAAGCGGAATTAGACACAAGTTACGAAACGAAACACCATAGATCTTGAACGCTACGCTCGTATTTTCCTATCAGCATGCGATATGTATTTCCAAGTTTGAGGAACTTTGAGTGGAGGCGCTTGGTGGTGTAGCCCTGTTTTGTAATCATCTATTTTGTCATAAAATCGACGAGAGAGAAGGCCCGTTTCATTTTCATAGAGATATAGGTCTAAATATGATGTGCATGTAGGGCTATCTGTAGTTTCCTTCAAATCCAGTGAAGGTGGATATATATCCTTCACTGCGTCTTTTATCTAGCGATTATCTACAGCGAGAACATCGTCTATATAGCGTTTGGTAAGTGAGGAGGAAAGGGCTACGAATTGATCGGATTTTGAAAGCGCCTGCATATAGTCATATTCGTAAGAGAACAGATATAGGTCAGCCAACAGGAGTACACAACTATTACCAATTAGAATACCTATATGAATGTGATATATTTGGTTGCCGAATTCACATAGATATTTTTAATGAGAAATTCAAGTAACTCTATAAACAAAGAAAAATCCCATGAATGGTATCTCTTGTATGTAGTAGAACTAAAGAATGCTTTATGGCTTCCGTCAATAATATATATACGATCAGTTTTCTTGAACACAGATACTATTAATGAACTGATAAGGGTTTGTAGTATAGAGAGTCGAGAAATCCCATGTGGATATATGTCTGTACGGCATGTGACATTTACAATCAAGTTCGTCCGTGAGACATTTTGAGTTTTTCAATATCCACATACATTCAGCGCCAGAGTTTTAAAAATAATGGCGCAATACCTTTCCCAAAATGCTTTTACCTCCTGAAGAGCCCTCGTCAGCAGGGTTGAAAGAAGCTTGGTGGCGCAGCTTCTAGAACCAGCTATGAAACTTGCTTTGTATGGTGATTTATGCATTTTGGGAGCCCAGTATACTTTTGGTATGTCGTTATGATTGGTTGGAAGACAAAAACCTTTTTCCCTGAGAAACGGTTTCTGATTGTTAAATAAAGCTTACAGGGTGAATGCAGTTTGGGAGTAAGTATACGTATCTATCGATATGTTTACACTCAATTCTTTAACCAGCACCTGGTAATAGTACTATTTACATGTGAATATTATATTACTTGGAGCTTTGTCTGCTGGAACTATGACGAATTTACCCTGGGGATTCGCTAGAACTTCTTACGAATTGAGGTTTTTCAGTACTTGTTTTACTTGGGGAAGGTTACTTCTGTCAATATGTTGTTTCAACGATCTTCCTCTTGGTGAGGGCCAGCCAATCAGTTCAACTTTTTCTCGCTTAGATCAGCCAATAAGGTACTGTGCCAATGCAGACGGGACTATCTTCTGGTCGGCCTTCAGATTTATTCTTCTCGGCTCTCTCTATTTAGGTCCGTTCATCAGTAGTAATCTTAGGTCCTTATCACGCACTGTATCAAGGATACCAGTCACAATATGTAGGCATGGTGTATAGACAAAAATTCGACCATTCACAATCACAACTATAGCTTCCCGATGTGTATGAATTCCAGTCAATCTCCTTGACAGCATTAGAAATTTATTGTATATTTTAGTGGCTATAGATTTAGTATACTTATGTGAAATGCAAGGAGATTTTGTGAACTTTTCATAGTTTGGCACAGCGTTGCGTACCTCTGGATCATTCGAGGAAAATTAATAATATCCAGTCCTTTATCTAAGTAGTTGAGTTTCAAGAAAAGCCGATCTTGGGATGTTTCGATTATGTTTTCTGGACGATACAACCGCAAATACGCTATATCTTGACATACTTTAGTGATTTTGGGTTTTATTATATTTTCTGAAGACGCAGATTGCTGTTTATATCTGGCTATATGATTTAAAGCTCTCAGAGGTAACGCATACAGAACTGTACGTAAGCTATCCATACTATTGGTTGTGTTAGCTAAACCCACTAAGAAATTTAAAGTGATATGATCGCGAATCATCGCACTATTAAACTTTCTCCAACCATGACTGCGATGTCTCCGTTGATGGGGTTTAAATAGTTGGGTAATATTGGATATATTTGAACGGCGGTTTGCAACATTGCCGAACCCATTGACATTATCATTTAAACCATACGGTAACAATGACCTAAGTTCTAGTATACAGAATAGTTTCCGCTCTCGGACTTTTCTCCCAAATCCAAAGGGGGATCCTTGGTAGATGGATAGACGACGTCTATGATCTGAATACAAAAGTTATCCCAGCCAGGTTGATGGGGTTTAGTTGGTGGGAATTAGTTTCCGAACAATAACTTATGATCTGCTCATTGAAATCTTCTCAATTTGGTATGCATATACAATACCCTGAAATGTTGCTTGGGATTACGTTACGCTTACTTACGCCTGCGGATGGCGCCTTTTTGGCAAAATTCTAAATTTGGTTTCCGGGCAATAACTTGAGGGTCCCTTTTTGGATTCTAAAAGTGCTATGAAATGTCGCTTGGGATTTTGTTTCCCATTTGCACCCACACCACAGGTAGTGAAACCGGTAGCATAGTCTTAATTTGGTTTTCGGACAATAAGTTGAGGAACCCTTTATCGCATTCTTGTCAAATTTGGTTTGCAGATAAAATGCCATGATATATTGCTTGGGGTTGCATCGCGCCTACAGGTGACGCCGCCTGATGACAAAATCTAAATTTGGTGTTTACGAGGTTATCATGTAAGCCTGCTTTCAGACATAGTTAACAAAGAATTCCCACCAATGTCATACCAGCTAGCTATTGACATCTGGCAAATTCTTCGTGCCACAATGGATGCAATTGTTTAGCAATATATGCAAGCTTTTCAAGGAGAAGTATTTTATCAATTCTGAACAATTATGGAGAAATAATTAGCAGGTTTTGCCTGTAATTCCTGCAGGACATCATACATTAAACATATCCGTAATCCGAGATACATGCAAACATAACGACCAAAATCCGTTCTGTATGTTATAGAAGTGTACAAAAATGGTACCGGTATTTCTTTTTCGTTAAGACGAAAGACTCTGAAAGGCTATTTTCTCCAAGTGATACGGTTCCTGTCAAATGGATATTTTCACTACAGATGTTAGTAAATGGTATGCCTGTCAGTACAACTTTTTTATCTTGCTGAATCTAAAATTTCACAACTTGGTCAGGTTTATAAAGTGTTAGAAACATAATTCGAGCACAAAACACATCTTTTGTATAGGAAGCGAATAGACAAAACCGTGTGCCAATTTATTGGAAACGAAAAAAAAAAAATATGGAGAGAATTTTCTGCGAACAAGCAGCCAGAGGATGCTAGGTCCCCCGCCGAAATGGCAGCAATATTTTTTAGCATTGTTGGTCTCAGGGGATATACATGATATACATCGTGTAGAAGTAACCGAGATGATGCATCGATAATGTATACCAAATTTTACATTGAACATTTGAACAGTGTCAGAGATAGATACTGTGATACTGTTCCTGTCAAATGGATATTTTCACTACAGATGTTAGTAAATGGTATGCCTGTCAGTAAAATGCAACTTTTTTATCTTGCTGAATCTAAAATTTCACAACTTGGTCAGGTTTATAAAGTGTTAGAAACATAATTCGAGCACAAAATACATCTTTTGTATAGGAAGCGAATAGACAAAACCGTGTGCCAATTTATTGCAAACGAAAAAAAAAATATATGGAGAGAATTTTTTGCGAACAAGCAGCCAGAGGATGCTAGGTCCCCCGCCGAAATGGCAGCAATATTTTTTAGCATTGTTGGTGTCAGGGTATATACATGAGGGAGGCAACTGCTGCTTCATAGGCGTTGGATGTGGAAGGGTCTTTCTGCCTTCCCAAGTTTTAAGATCAACTCAGAACGATTGACTGAAAGTTGATTGCTTCTGTGATATAGTTTCCATGCAGTGAAGCACCGAGAAGCATCCCCAAGTGACATCTCAAGGCATTATCTGCAAACCAAATTTGACGAGAAGGTGAAGGCATCAACCTGTTGCTCGGAAACGAAATTTTAAATTTGCCACCAGTTGTCGCCACCTGTAGGTGCAAGTGAGCGAAATGCAATCCCAAGCATCATCTCATGGCATGGTAGCCTACATGTATTAGCCTATAGTATCTTCTACAGGGGGCCAATGATCGGCTGATGCAGCAACAACAGCATTTTCCCAGTTAGACGGCAGATTTTGAAATCAAAAACGAGGCCGCGCTATGTTATCAGTCAACTGAGACAGTCGCGTGGTTGCGTATGAAGATTGGGGTGGGTCTTATCTAATAGTGATCCAATGAAAATGCTCGTATTAGTTTAAAATGGCGGGGTCGAATGACCAATCACTGAACGGGAGACAGCTGGAACAGTACGTCGACATTGTCTGTTAATATAGGGGGCGTCGGAAGCAAATTCAAAGTAGCACGGCCACTATCATTGCACTTTAGGTGAGGATCCAGGGGCCGCCCAGGCCCCAGATGCTCCTGGGGTCTAGATCGCCGAAGAAGCGTTCTGAGCGATTTCTGGCGTCAATCAAAATCACTCTGCATTGAAGTGTATTTTTAGTTCTTTCCTAACCCTTTTACCATGAAAACGCAATCGATGGTTTTCTGCGATACTGAATTACAAAAAATTGAGTATAGTATAGTACTTTATCCTAGGCACATCGCGTAGAAGTAACCGAGATGATGCATCGATAATGTATACCAAATTTTACATTGAGCATTTGAACAGTGTCAGAGATAGAGATCATTAATGATTTTACATAAATTAAAGATGGTTGCCCATCCTTCCGTCACTCAGAGGAACTAATGTGGTTATTCATTAATGCAAGTCTCTTCATACATCGATGCTGTAAATCAAGTTTCGTATAGAACATTTGAATGGTATCAGAGATAAACATCATTAAAGATTTTGAATAAATTAAAGATGGCCGCCAAGATTTCCGCCCAATCAGAGAAACCAGATATGTCATTCATCGTAAGTCTCTTGATGCATCAATGATGTATACCAAATTTTACACTGAGCACTCCAACGGAATCAGATATAGAGATCATTAATGATTTTGCCTAAATTAAAGATGGCCACCAAGGTTTTCAGTCAATCAGGTCCCGATTCAAAGTATCTGGATGTATCGATGATATATACCAACCTTCATATAAAACAATTGAATGGTAACCGAGATATGTAGGCTATCGTTATCGATTTCGCATGAATTAAAGATGGCCTCCAGGGTTCCCAGTTAATCAGAAAAGCATGTTTGGTAATTCGTTGAAAGTTGCTTGATGTATCGATGATGTATATCAAATTTCGTATTGAACAGTTGAATGGTTTCCGAGATATGGATCATTATCCATTTTGCATGAAATTAAAGATGGCTGCTAAGGTTCCCACCCAATCAAGTCCCAATTCTATAGGCTTCTGGTCCTTGACTAGGTAAATAAACATACCAAATTTGGAATTCATCAGCGGAACAGTTTTCCGGCTATCTCGCTCACGAACGGACGTACGGACAGACAGACGTACAAGATGATAACAATACCCCATGGCCAAAATTGTCCAAGGGGTAAAAACATGGGTCTGTGGCTGATAAATTTTAAGCCTTTTGGGGTTGCAACTCATTCATAGAAAGCTCCCTGTACATGAACAACTGCATGCCATCATCTGTCAGTCTGAAGACCGGCAAGGTTGAATTCAGTTCAATGCAGGAAATTGATCATGTGCACAGTGTGCACCCAAACATTAGGAACACAGTTGTAATTAATATAGTAATATACATGTGTGGACACAAATGATTCGTGCAGAAGCTTCAGGGTAAATCATATGATGTGCAATACAATTATTTGTTAGCAAAATTGAAGGAAATGTTGTCCTTCGTTTAAGATGACACGAAATTCAAAAATCAGGGATTCAGTACTGCGGGGATTTCCCGCCAGTTATTTCACATTATACTTCTGAAATAAAATATGGTTCATGCAAAAGCTTTAGGGTAAATCATATGATGTGGAATAGAATGATTTCATATAGCAAAATTGAAGGCCCATTTTGACTGGAACGGACAAGAAGAAGAGAAACTCAGTGGTGCCACCTTCAGGCAGATGTTGCTGAAATGCAATACGGACTGGCGTCCTGTTGCAAGGAATGCGAATGCTGAATTTCGGAAGAATCCAACAAAGCGTTAGGAAGTTATCGCTTCGAACAGACATGCACGGACGTACACGAACATCCACGGACTCAAAGAAGCAAGAACCAGTGGCGCTACCTTCAGGCAGATGTTGTTGAAATGTAATACGGACTGGCGTCTTGTCACAAGGAATGCGTATTCTAATTTTGGAAGAATCCAACAAAACTTTAGGAAGTTATCACTTGGAACAGACCTGCACGGACGTACACGGACATCCACGGATGCAAAGAAGCAAGAACTAGTGGCGCCACCTTCAGGCAGATGTTGCTGAAATGCAATACGGACTGGCCTCTTGTCGCAAGGAATGCGAATGCTGAATTTCGGAAGAATCCAACAAAGCGTTAGAAAGTTATCGCTTCGAACAGACATGCACGGACGTACACGAACATCCACGGACACAAAGAAGTAAGAACCAGTGGCGCCACCTTCAGGCAGATGTTGCTGAGATGTAATACAGACTGGCATCTTGTCGCAAGGTATGCATATTCCGAATTTCGGAAGAATCCAACAAAGCGTTAGGAAGTTATCACTTCGAACAGACGTACACGGACATTCACGGATACGAAGAAGCAAGAACTAGTGGCGCCACCTTCAAGCAGATGTTGCTGAAATGCAATACGGACTGGTGCCTTGTCGCAAGGAATGCGTATGCCGAATTTCGGAAGAATCCAACTAAGCGTTAGAAAGTTACCGCTTCGAACAGACATGCACGGACGTACACGGACGTCCACATACGCAAAGAAGCAAGAACTAATGGCGCCACCTTCAGGCAGATGTTGCTGAAATGCAATACGGACTGGCGTCTTGCCGAAAGGAATGCATATTCCGAATTTCGAAAGAATCCAACAAAGCGTTAGGAAGTTATCGCTTCGAACAGACATGGACGGACATCCACGGACATCCACGGACACAAAGAAGCAAGAACCATTTTAAAGTCCCCGGCCGCGTTGAGTCGGGGGACAAAAAGGTCTGTTATTAGCGATGTCCGATTTTTCGTGAAACTCATGATTTATACAAACCTCTAGAGAGGACAACTGAAAGACCATTTGCCATTGTCGATCTCTATTTTTATTTTATGGCTGCTCGGATTTTGATGCCAATAGAGTTGTGCCGATCATGGACGCGGGAATTGCTTATGGATAGTGCCCAGCTTCTGAGAGTCGAATTAGAATAGGAAATTTGAAATAAATATCCGTTGTTTATTTTATGTTATCAATCTAGTAAAGTATAAATTTCTATTACGTTATCGAATAAAACCTAATCGAAAAATGGCTGGCTTGGGGGGGGGGGGGGTTATGCCCCCTACCAAACTTAACACATATCCAGGCGGGGTTGCCCTCCCCCCTCGCTTTAAATATTTCCTTACCCCTTGAATCAATTAACTTGAATTTACAACACTATACCCTTGGGTCAATAAAAATATAAAAAATCCAAGATCGCTGCCTAGATGACGTCACAGTGCCGTCATTATCGAAAAAGGCATTTTTGATTTTTACCATTTCATCGATAGATATGTGTTTAACAGTATGTGCCAAATAGGTCATACCATGGTTGGTTTGATATCAGGTATCAGTCCTCAGCCATTTCGAGCTGATAACCGGGACGATATCAACAGAACCATGTAATAATCTGTATTTTGTCACCTTAGTAATGGAAGCATATCGACCTGCAGTCCCGATTGTAATTTCGGTTCCGAACTTGTCGAGCAACTCTCACCTCCTGAGATTAGAGTATCGGTGTGACGGAAACGGTGGCCCGATGCATCCAGTGTCCGGGGGACACTCGCGTCTAGACTTAAATGTCCCAAGACACTAAGATCTGGATTTAATTGTCCGTCGGGCATTCGAGTCTGAATTTGAATGTCCTGGGACACTGGCTTCCAGGAGGCGAAAGTCCTGACCTGGAACCCATTGTCCGCCTCGATTACTACTTCCGATTGTCCATCCAGTTTACACGGGAACATGTGTACAAGAGAGTGGTATAGAAAGGGGAGTTACCGCGTTATTGACCTACTTCCGACAGGTGGCGCCAACAGATGATTTTCGCCTGACCTTTGTGACTTCCGGTCATGTGACATAAAGTATCCGTTGTTTTAATACACAATACTATAGAATCTCGGTGCTTCTTAGTTCTTCAGATAAATTCAACAAAATTTGGCTCTTGGTTAAACCAGTTTGGCTGATTCTATTGTGCTCTCCGGGAAAATGTTTTGTGTATTTTCGTAGCAGGTGGAACTAAAATACAGATCCAAATTCTCATATCACAATACCATATAACACAAAAAGAACCAAATTATTCCACGAGGACGCTAATTTGGTTCTATGTGGAACCAAATATCCTGAGGAACAAAGAATAACCGCGATTGTGAGAAAATAAGCATCATGGGTAACAAACATGTCCGTTTAAAGATGTAATCAGTCGCAAATACCATCAAAGAAATTACGGCCCTCGCAAATTAATAGTTTATTCTTCACATATTCTGGATTTTAAAAACTTGTATGTAGAACACACCGGGTATGTATGCTATACGTTGGCCTATGGGGGATATGTATTCTATACGTTGGCCTATGGGGGACATCGACTTTTTTCCCGAGTTTTCCGATGATTTCTATATAATATATCTTCGACCGTTTTATGCGAACAATGTCTTGTTCAACACTACCAGGACTGGAAGCGGGAAATTCGACACCTGTCCCCCCACCTCCCCGCCAGCACCACCAAACTTTTTGCGCAGTCTCCGGAACGACAACATTTTGAGAGCTGACACTCCGTGAAGTTTGTAGTTTATCATATTGGGGTCATTTGGAGCCTATTTGCATAACCTCGCCAGCAAAGACTCACGGGTAAATTCACGGGTAATTTATCATGCATTTTTTTTCGGGAAAAATTACATGAATACAATTTTCGCAAAATTTGATCGATAAATCGACCAAGAAAGGTATTTTTTGAAAATGACGTCAATGTGACCTCATCAAAGCGGCCATCTTGGATTTTTTTGTTGCATTTTCTTGTACAGGTTGACGAAAATGTATAGTGTGGTAAGTTTCAAGGGATAAGAAAAATAATTAGGGGGGGGGGCAAATTCTCTGGCCCCACCCCCAGGCCTGGACAGGTTCTAAACATCCCAAGTCAGATACGGTTAACAGAGAATTTCTTCACATTTCCCGCATTCTTAGTAACGGTGGAAACCTTTAAACCGCGAAATAAAGCTAGCAACCACAGTGTAAAGGTTACTTCGCGGTTTAACGGTTTATTCTGCGGTTTAAACAGTGTAAAAATTTTCAAGAGTTGTGTTTGCTTCTCGGTGAAAAAAACTCCGATGAAGTCATTTATGACGACGTCACTAGAAATGTAAAGAAACGTGTGATAAACTAAAATCTGTTTGTAGAAAATAGACGGAAATCAAGAACGTCCCCAAGAAATGCAGAAAATGTAATAAAAAAAAGGAAAAAACAAAATGTCGATGTCCCCTATGTGTCACCCTAATTCTTGTATGGGCCACCCTTATTCAATCTTGGATTGAATAGGTAAATATACCCGGTGTTTGTCATGAATACACCATTAGTTTGCGAGCGCCTTAGGTTGAACTACCGGTAATGTATACATATTAGCCATATATGTTCACTTTTCGCATTTCTTTGTAAATGGGTTGAACCAAAAAAGAATAGTGTCTCGCTCAAAAAATCAAAGATAAAACTCATAATAAATATATTCACTTTCAATGAACAAAACAACGGAATCTTTTGGCATACTGCTATCTGACAATTTCTTTGAGCAGCTCGACGTATGGAACGTTTCTCTTGTTGACTTCTCCGGCTTCGTACTTGTCGATATTGTTGGCCAAATATCGCAGAATATCGGCAGGATCTAAGGATGCCATGGGTCTGATTGTGGACAGGTAGCTTTTATACACACCTGGTCAGGTACTCAATATAATCCATTAAATTCGCAGGTGTAAAATATGAATACAGTAATCAGATGCATGTAGATGTCGTAGCAATTGTTATCTTGCATTTATGTTATGTTTTGTTTATTTCGTTATTTTTTAATGATACCAGATGCGCTCCTTTACGGTTAATGTGAAAACAAATTAAAACTTATATTTTATGGTATCCTCCTATGCAAACAAATGACCGGGTCCTGCTTCAAGAAGGCGAGTCAGCTTGAAATGTCCGGAGAGATTGTTCACGATATCACGGATTAAAGCTGTACATGAAAAATGCAGAAAATCAAACATTTTCAACTGACCCCGAGTAGGATCGAACCCACAATCTTACCTTCTGCTGTACTGTCCAATGTCTATGCCTTTATCCACTGCCCCACCGATTTGTTGGCCGAACCTCTTTTCAGAATTTCTAGCCTTTACTATTCCTTTAGTTTCATATATAGGTCAACCGGACTTTGTGTAATGCCAGACTCTGATGACTTCCATAGCTGTGGAAGCGCCCATGGTCCCCCAGATGCCATGGTCCGGGCCCTACTTATATGAGAAGGGGCATTCCTGTCTAGATTTCAGTGACCCGGACACCAACGATATCAGGACCCTGGGTTCTGCTGATAGGTGGACAACTGTTTCCGAGGGAGGACTTTCGTATCTGGATCTGGTGCGGGCACCCAGATCCAGATACCATGGTCCCCAGACTCTCATATCTGGCGGATCACGGTCGGAAACAGTTGCCCTCCTATCAGCAGAAACCAGGGTCCTGATATAGTTCGTATCCGGGTCACTGAAATCTAGACAGGAATGTCCCTTCTTATATATATAGGGCCCGGATCATGGCATCTGGCGGACTATGGGCGCTTCCACAGCTATGGAAGTCCTCAGAATCCGGCATTCCACAGAGTCCGGTTGACCTATATATGAAACTAAAGGAATAGTAAAGACTAAAAATTCTGAACAGAGGCTCGGCCAGGAAATCGGTGATGCAGTGGGTAAAGGCATAGACGGTGGACAGCACAGCAGAAGGTAAGATTGTGGGTTCCATCCTAGTCGGGGTCAGTTGAAAGTGTTCCATTTTACCGTCGCATCTTGTAATTAAAAATAATTTTATGTATTTAGGTCAATATACATATTTACGGTGGCCCATATACGACATGCTGTCAATTTTAGTTTTGTATATATTTTTTTTCCAGTTTGGGTGGGGGGGGGATTCTTTCACTCCTTTCTCTCCACCCAGGTGGAAACGTTTTTACCGGGGTGAAAAGGTTTTCACCTGGGCGCAAATGTTATCACCCTGGTGGAAACCTGTTTTAACACAGGTGAAATCCTGTTTTCACCGAGGTGAAAATCTTCTCACCCCGGTGAAAACGTTTCCACACAGGTGAAAACCTTTTCACCCAGGTGACTGGAAAGTTTCCATCCGGATGAAAACTAGACCAAAAGAAGCAAACCCAGAACTAAAAAAAATAATACAAAACTGGAAAAATAGCAGGTCATATATGGGCCGCCGTACATCTTCAATATGTCGTAGAACACCGTATAGAAGTACTAGGAATCATTCTTTCCGCGCTGGGTTAATTTTCGCACGCATATGATATTGTGAATGTTGCGAAATCAGAAAGAAACACGAGATATTGAGATATCTAATGAAAATGTATATCACGTTTCTGACATCAGTAAATATTGAGGAAATTGTCATCTCGGAGATCTCTATTACTGTTATAATTAATGTTACTCTAAAATGACCACGCTTGTGCGCTGGTACTACTTGCGACTTCTCGCATAGTCAGGGCGAAATTGGAATATTTTACGATATGCAAATGTGATGCTCAGGGTCTTTTCATATCCGGTCCGTATTTTCCGAATGCGGGATATCCTGAACGATCTCTCCGGACATTACAAGCTGACTCGCCGTTCTTGAAGTAGGATCGGGTCATTTGTTTGCATAGGAGCATACCATGAAATATAAGTTTTAATTTGTTTTCAAATTTGTTTTCACATTAACCGTAAAGGGGCGCATCTGGTATCATTAAAAAAAATCAAATAAATAAAACATCACATAAATGCAAAATAAAACATCTAATGCATCTGATTACTTCATTCATATATGGCACATCTGCGAAATTAATGGATTATATTGAGTACACTGAAAAATAAAATTCTTAAAATTGAAGGAATATTCCCCGGGCGGAATATTCTCTAAAATTCAATAAGGAATATTCCGTAGCATGTTAAGGAAATTCCTTAACATAGTAAGGAATAGTCCTTAGTTGTGTTGAGGAATATTCCGCTGGTGTAGCAGTCGGGGAATATTCCTTAAATTTTTAAGGATTTTTTTTCCTGTGTTCCTGATCAGGTGTGTTTAAAAGCTAACCACCTGTCCACAATCAGACCCATGCCATCCTTAGATCCTGCCGATAGTCTGCGATATTTGGTCAACACTATCGACAAGTACGAAGCCGGGAAAAGTCAGCAAGAGAAACGTTCCATACGTCGAGCTGCTTAAGGGAATTATCTGGTAGCAGTATGCCAACAAAATTCCGTTGTGTTGATCATTGAAAGTGAATATATTTATTATTAGTTTTATCTTTGATTGTTTGAGCGAGATACTATTCTTTTTCGGTATAACCCATTTACATAGAAATCCGAAAAGTGAGTCATTGTGACAGGCAATTAATATATTTTGTAGACTTCATATATGGCTAATATGTATATATTACTGGTAGTTCAACCTAAGGCGCTCGCAAACTAATGGTGTATTCGTGACAAACACCAGGTATATTTGCCTATTCCATCCAAGATTGAATAAGGTTGGCCCATAGGGCACATCGATAATTTATTTTTTTCATTTTTTTTATTACATTTTCTGCATTCATTGGAGATGTTCTTGATTTTCGCCTATTTTCTACAAACAGATTTTAGTTGATCACATGTTTTCTTGACATTTTTTGTCATTTCTTTTAACGTCGTCATAATTGACTTTATCACTTTTTTTCCAACGAAAGCCAAACAAAACCCTTAGAAACATTTACACCGTTTAAACAGCAGATTAAATCGATTTTTTTATCAAATTTTATTCATGTAATTTTTTCCCCCAAAAATGATCGATAAATTAACCGTGAGTTTACCCGTGATTTTCTGCTCGGTGGTTATGTAAATAGACTCCAAATGACCCCAATATGATAAACTACAAGTGTCGTTCCCGAGATTGAGCAGAAAGTTTGGTAAGCGGGGAAAGGGGAGGGGGGTGGGGGTGGTGGCGAATGTCCCTCTCCCAGGCATGGTAGGATTAAACAAGGAATTGTTTGCATAAAATAGTCCAAGATATATAGAAAACATGCAAATTTGACCCCGTCTTTGACCCACGGTATATGCCGTTAAAAGAATACATGAGTGGCCAAGTTACATCACTGAATGGCAGCTTCCACACCTTTATAGAACAATTACATATCGCTACTTGCATTCCTGGAAACAGAATAACGTGTTATTTCTCTTGTTGTAACGTATGAATGAATGAATGAATGAATATTTATTCACCAACTTAAAGTCATGACAGATTCAGTAACAAAAGCGAAGGAATAACATTGGCGGGAATAAAACCCCGAGGGGCTTGTTCTATCCCATGTAAGAATAAATAATGGTTTCTACTCAATATCAGTGGTGAAATTAATGATACGGGAAACACGGACAAATACGCTATTGTGATGTAGTAGGAATAGGCTAAAGTTGAAGAAGATGAGATTTGACTTTTGATCTAAAAAGCGATGGGGAATGAATTATTTTCAGATTTGATGGTAGTTTGTTCCATTCACGAGGCCCTGCGATTTTAATAGTATAGAGGGAGAGATTTGATTGGTAAAATGGTCTATATAGGTTTTCTTGTTGGTTTCTTGTCTGGTAATGATGTATTGCAGAAAGTCTTGTAAAGTAATTGCGAAAGCGAGACGGTAGAAGTTCGGGATGATACAAAAATTTTTGCACTAAGCTTAGACAGACATATACATTCAATTTAAGCAGTGAAAGAATTTTTAGTTCAACAAAGAGTGGTTGAGTATGGTCACGTTTATTAGATAAAGTGATCACCCGTACTGCACGCTTCTGAAGTAATATCAGTGGGTTCAGGTGGGTTATATAAGTGTTGCCCCAGAGGATATTACAATACGAAAGATAAGGGAATATCATTGAATAATACAGAATATAAAGCGTCTTCTTATTTACAGAGTTCTTTATATGGTTGATAATTCCCGTGTTTCTCGAAATCTTTTTGCAAATATAATCAATATGTGTAGTCCAGTTTAATTTATTATTCAGAAAAATCCCGAGGAATTTAAAACTGTTAACTATTTTAATCTCTTGTCCGGATATTGATAAGTGCGGAACGTTCATGGGCCGTTTTTTATTTGGGCTGATTATCATATTTTTAGTTTTTTCTATATTCAGTGACAAGCGATTGGAGCACAACCAAGTGTGGATCTTCTCTAGTTCCTGTGACATAATATTGATAGCATCATTCAAGTTTCTAGATGAATACACAACGCTGGTATCATCAGCAAAAAGAATAATCTGTAGTAAATCAGATGCATTAGTTATATCATTAATATAAAGCAAAAAGAGGAGTGGTCCAAGAATTGATCCTTGCGGGACCCCACATGTGATGTCTTTAGAAGAGGAGAGCGCCCCATTATAAAAGACACATTGTGATCTGCCCGACAGGTAACTTCTCAACCAGTTATTAGATGAAACTCGAAAACCATAGTGATATAATTTAGAGAGAAGTATTGTATGATTAACTGTGTCAAAAGCTTTAGAGAGGTCCAGGAAAGTGACTGTACTGTGGTTTTTAGATTCTTTAGCAGCAACCAAAATATCATAAAGAGAAGTCGCCGCTAAGGCGGTTGAATGGTTAGATCTGAAGCCAAATTGACTGTCAGAGATGATATTGTTCGTTTCTAGAAAAGGTGCCATCATGTTAACTGCGAGTTTCTCAAGAATCTTACTAAAGCAAGGCAGTACAGATATTGGCCTGTAGTTCGCAAAAAGTGTTGATTCGCCAGATTTAAATACTGGTGTCACCTTGGCAGATTTGAATGCATCTGGTACAGTGCCAGACTGAAAAGACAGATTTATTATGTGAGATATAGGAGCACAGACAGAAGAAGCCACAAGTTTCACAAGAGACATGGAAATACCGTCCAGACCCGGTGCAGCAGATTTCAGGGACATAATCACATTCTGAACATTAACAGGAGTTACAGAAGTGAAATCAAAATTTTGGCTGTTAGATAGGCCTAAGTATTCACTAAAGTTTGGGCCGACACTAGGAATTTTGGAGTCAAGGTTCGATGCAACTGTACTAAAATATTCATTGAAATTGTCAACGATGACTTGGTTATCAGTGACTTCTCTCCCATCAACAAAGAAGGATTTAGACGCTGAAATGTCTTTCTTACGGTTCATCAGCTGGTTGAGAATTTTCCAAGTTTCTTTAATGTCCTGGTTAGATTCATTAAATTTTCTTTCAAAGTAATTTTTCTTGGAAAGCCGGATGGTATGATTTAGTTTATTTCTGTAGATTCTGTATTGTATATGACAAGATTCATTCTGGCTAGAAAGGTACTGACGATATAATTTATTTTTTTCATGAATAGAGTTAAGTATACCTCCAGTTATCCACGGTTTGATGATACGCTTAGAGGATCTTTTCAAAGTAGTCATCGGAAAACAGTCATTATACGCCAGATTAAACTCAGTGACAAATTGCCCGAGAGCGATGTTGGCATCATGATCTTCCCGAAAAACAGTATCCCAACTAGCAGCATTCAGTCGTTGAGTAAATTCATCTTTTTTTTCAGGAGTGACTCGGTGGTACGATATCGTAGTGTCGGGTGGTTTGAATCCTAACAGTGGTTGTTTAAGTATATGAAAAATTGGAAAATGATCAGTAATATCGGTTAGAAGAATACCAGATAAAAGGTTGTCTTCGTGAAAATTGACGAATATGTTATCTATCAGTGTTGCGGAATGAGATTTTACTCTAGTTGGCTTTGTTATTTGCGGAAAGAAATAGTGCGATTTCATAATTTCAAGAAAGTCTTTGGATGGGCCATGGGTGTCAGTTTTGAAAAGATCGATATTAAAGTCTCCCATCAAAATACACTTTTTCCTTTCGATGTCAGATTTTTCAAGAATGGAGGATAAATGACGGTTAAATGTGTCAACATTTTTCCCAGGAGGACGATAGAATATACCAATTATGTATTTAATATTGTTAAAATCCACTTCTAGGAAGAGTGATTCGAATTCACCATCAGCGTCTAGGAATGACATATCCTCGCGAACTTTACATGCTTGAATATTATCATTGACATACAAAATAAGACCCCCACCCCTCTTCTTCTTTCTGGATGATGGAAAAGGCTTGTACCCTGGTAAATATGTCGTATTCTGCATTGTAGTGAACAAGCTCCCACCAGACAAGCAAAGAGGTGCAAAAACACGAGGAAAAGCCCTCAGGTGTGATGCAGTCTTACCTGGCTATTTCTTAGCATACATTTCAAGATTTTCTGTTAAAATTGTCTTGTTTTTTTCATTTCATTTTCGTCCTCACTCACCTCCTGAGTAGGAGGAAGAGACAGAGAGAGGGGGGCTTAGCGCGTTATTGACCTACTTACAACCGGTGACGTCAACAGGCCACTTTCGGCTGACCTTTGTGAAGTCAGTCCCGGTTCCGGTCACGCTATCCGAAGTGCACAGTAGTGGAAATGCGCACAATGGCGGAAATCATCTATGTCACATGACCGGAACCGGAAGTGACTTCACAAAGGTCAGACGGAAATGATCTGTTGGCGCCACATGTCGGAAGTAGGGCAATAACGCCATAACTGGATGGAAAATCGGAAGTAGTAATCGCGGCGGACACTGGGCTCCAGGTTAGGACTTTCGTCTCCTGGAAGCCAGTGTCCCAGGATATCCAAATCCAGACCTGAATGCCCGACGGACAATTAAATCCAGATCTTAGTGTCTTGGGACACTTACCTGTAGACGCGAGTGTCCCCTGGACAATGGATGCATGGGGCCACCGTTTCCACTACACCGGTACCAGATATACGATATATAACCACGAATTATAAATGTGTATGAAGGAAATCTTGCCAATCATGTGCCTAAATGAAGAAATTCAACAATACTTCTGAAAAATTACATTGAGCAAAGATGATCTTTGATAAGTTCTGCACGGAGAAAATCTTCGGTGACCTTCGATTCCACAGTCACATTTCCCTTTCAATCTCTGCTAGTAAACTCTTAACTATCTGTAAATTCTCTTTCTGCCGGACGATTACATATAATAAAATAGATACATAATATTATAATATAATAGATATAATAAAGTAACGTATATACAGAAAACAACATGGTCTATCGTAAAATGCACGTATTTCGTTTTATCGCCGCAGTTGAGTTTGCGAGTGATTATTTTAAATGGTAAATCAATATACTTCCATGGATACCTGTGATTCGGTCAAAATACCAAAAACGTTGTACACACAACGTGAAAGTAAAGTTTTTGGGCATTTTGAAGTGAATGCGCTTTATCAGACGGAGGTGATGAATACTTTGCCTGTTTCTGCGCACTATGGTAGGGGATTTCTTGGGCTTGCCAACCAAATGATTGCATAATTCTCATTCGCCCAACTCGCTCGCTTAAAACATGGACGATCATTTGGTTGGCTCACCTGAATATCCGTTACCAAACAGCAAAAACACGGATGGCATATACAAAGAGGCAATCAAATGTGTTCACAGAACAATTTTTATGTCGCGTCACAGTCACGTGGTCAGATATTATTCTATGGATTATTTCTCTTATCACATCCAATTTATCACAACCCGACAATTGTCTTATAACAACCCGACAACCAGCTTCCTCACGAGAATATCCGATAGAAATCCACTGAAACAAAACAAAATGGTTGAAATGTCATGTTCATTTAATATTTTTCAGTACACAATTGTCATCTCTTCACCCACAATGGTACTGAATGGGGGAGCTCCGAAAATGAAACATTATGAAGAAATTCTGTTCTAGCTGCGTCAGTGGAAACCTTCATACCCGAGTTGTTCAGTATCACCTATGCGATTGCTGCTAATTCGACCACTAATCTTGAGTCATGCAGGAACGGTGAATACGATCCACGTAGAGAGAAAGGTAAACAATGGTGGGAACGGTCAAGAGTTCTAATGTAGTAAATGAATCTTTTACATAAACTTTTTGAGACGCTGGAGTTTCTTCCAATTTCTCCAGAAGCCGATGAAAATACTAGATTTATTCTTGAAAATTTGAATTGACCAGTCAAATCATTTAAACTGGACTATATCCCGTGATGCAATATTGTTTCTATAAAACTCCATTGTCATGCGTTTCTTAAATCCGTTGTCACACGTCCCTTAACCCCGTGGTCATACGTCCCAGAATTCCGTTGTCATACGTTCCTTAAATCCGTTGTCACACGTCCCTTAACTCCGTGGTAATACATCCCTCAACTCCATTGGCATGATACGTCTCTTAGCTCCAATGCGTTACGTCCCTTAACTCCATTGCCATACGTCCATTAACTCCATTGAGATACGTCCTTACCTCCATTGGAATACGTCCCTTATCTTCATTGTCGCAAGTTACTTAACTCCATTGTCATACGTCCCTTACATCTATTGCTACACATCCCCTATCCCATTGCCATACGTTCTTTAACTCTATTGTCATACGTCCCTTAATTCCTTGCCATACGTCCCTTAACTCCATTGTCATATGTCCCATAACTCCCCCCTTGTTATGCGTCGCTTAACTCCTTTGTCACACGTCGCTTAACTCCCCCTTGTCATACGTCCCTCAAGTCTATTGTCATACGTCCCCTAATTCGGTTGTCATACGACCGTTAGCTCCATTGTACATTCCATTTCCTTTACAAATATCGTGAAACAGCGTAGGGACGGCACAAACTGATTATATTGCTCTGTACAACATGGCTAGTAGCAGGACGGAAGTTGTCAGGGCCAGAAATGTGCAGTTACTGCACAGTAACCCTCATTCCCAGGATCTTCGAATTCTGATTCACAGTTCATTCCTCCACATATGACAAAAAGAAGATATGACGTCGTTTCAGTGCAAATATCCGAAAACTAAGCAATCAATACACAGCCACGTTTCAAATCAGATTATCTCGCGTTGAGACAATACAGCTAATGGCGGTGGGTGCCTCTGACGTTTGGAAGCTTGTCGAAACCAACTGTAAATAAACCGGCCTACATGCATTATCCTCAATCAAGATCTTTACCTCGCGTGTCGATGTTTTTGATTGCGATGGAATTACATTAACCTTTGGTCTAACAGGCACTAATCGTGTTTGAACAGCCCTGGAATAGCTTTAATAATAAGCTCGCTTCAGCTGCTTCGCAAATAGCGAGAGCACTGTCGAGAGTGAAACACTATACATAACTAAAATGTTAATTTATGAATTTTATTGTTCGTATCATGTGTTCATCGATACAGGGAGATATTTCACATCAACAGCGTTCTCATAGCCCGTGGCAATGTTCCCGCAAATGAAGAATATCCAGCGTTGTTGCTGGACTGGGACATATTCACTCAATATGGCATGATTGTGCCAATACATAAAGGGAGTAGCCCTTTTGATGCCCAAAATTATAGGGGCATAACTCTGACCAGCTGTCTAGGGAAACTATTTACACAAATACTTAATAATAGGTTGATTAAATTTATAGATGAAAAGGGTTTAATATCTGAATCACAAATAGGCTTTAAGAAGGGGTGCAGAACATCTGATCACATTTTTGTGCTCAAAACTCTAATTGATAAATATACCAAGAAAAAAGGTAAGCTGTATTCCTGCTTCATTGACCTCCGCAAAGCATTTGACTCGGTATGGCATGATGCCCTATTCCTTAAGCTGCTAAATGCTGGAATCCGAGGTAACCTGTACAGGATCATTAAGAACATGTATCTTGTCAGTCAATCCTGTGTCAAATTGAAATGTGGTCTCAGTAAGACTTTTCCAGTCACAAGGGGAGTCCACCAGGGCAGTGTTCTTAGCCCGATACTATTTAACCTGTTCATCAATGATCTTTTAGAAGCTATGGAAAGCGAAAGCTCACCCTCTGTATGGGACTCTCCAGTCCACTGCTTAGCTTATGCTGATGATATTGTCTTACTTTCCCTCAATGAATGTGATCTGCAGGCCAAGCTAGATAGACTCAGTGAATACGTTAAAAAATGGGGGCTATCTATTAATGTAGAGAAATCAAAAATTGTTGTTTTTGGGCAAAACCAAAAAAGTAACCGTATATACCATATTGGAGAACAAAGAGTTGAATGCGTCAACTCCTACAAATATCTGGGCCTAGTCCTACATAGTAATGGGAAATTCAATAGAGCTATATCTAATTTGGCAAGCAGAGCAAGCAAAGCTTTGTACTATATTAGACATGCCTTGAACTTTCATAGTATTAGACCAGAGTTGTCATGCAAACTATTTGATTCTATGATACAGCCTATCCTCACTTATGGGTCAGAGGTCTGGATAGGATACCTTAATGAGTCCAAGGATGTGGTTAAACTCATCAACGCCCCAACTGACATTCAACGGGTTCACGTAAAATTTTGTAAAAGCATCCTTGGGGTACACCCTAAAGCTGTGAACATGGCAGTACTAGGGGAATTAGGACGCGCCCCAACTAACCTCTATGCAATCTCAAGCAGCGTAAACTTTCTACTTCATATACTCAACTCTGATCCATCATCTCTAGTGTATAAAGCTCTTTTGGAGCAAGCTGAGGATAATAGAGTTAACAACTGTACGAACTGGATTAGTTATATTAAACATGCTCTAGCAGAGGTAAACTCTTACCATATCTGGGAGAATCTTGGATGTCAAACACCGAAAGCCACAAGTAAATATATTAAATCCAAACTCCTAGAAAAATTTACTGACTTTTGGAAAGATCAATTAAATCAGTCAACTAAACTGGAAACCTATCGCTGCATGAAAAAAACCTTAAGCATGGAACAGAACATAATGGCAGTGACTAACCGACATCAGCGCACAGCATTAATAAAACTCCGTATTAGTGCGCATAAATTAAAAATTGAAAGTGGAAGGTACACAAATCCCAAGACTCCCAGATGTGATAGAGTTTGTGAGACCTGTGATACAGTGGAAGACGAACAACATTTTCTGTTACACTGTAAAAAACATGAATCTCGTAGACGAGACTTCCTCCAAAGCATTAAACACATTATAGATGTTAACGGTGACCCTGGAGAAGTCTTCAACACTTTAATGGCCTGTGAAAATTTAGTTGTAACAAAAATATTAGCAAAGTTTGTGCACGAGTGCTTTTGCCAAGAACAGTAAAATTTGACTGGCATAAAATTATCTGTGATATTCTATGGTGCGATACCCAAAATGGGCTATACTCTGTGATATTTAAGTTGATACAATTGTGTTACAACCAGCATGCTTGTTAAATTGTCCTGTCCATGTACTTCTGTATTAACCTTGTTGTTGGTGTTGTTAATGTGAAGGTCTTGTAACACGTTTAACCATTTGTTCCAATGTGTCTTAATGTCTGTATTTGTATGTTCAATTTTATTCATTCTATGTATGCGTTTTTAGCCAAATGTTGGCACAAACTTCACGCAATAAATTATCTATCTTATCTTATCTCAATATCGTGAATGCAAAGACAGGGATTTTATACAGGATTGATTGTGGGACTGGGTAGACCGAACCGACGGGCGCTGAAAATCCTTGACAAAGCAGGGTTCAAGATTCTCGTGGCCCCGTGCAGACCGTGCCAGTTTTATCGGGGAGCATACGGCAAATCCGAAGTTATGCTAAACACGAGACACTGGACAGACAGCTCCTATTATAAGAAGGATTTTAGTTAAGTTATTGACATGAAATATTGTTCAATATATCAGAAATATTTACGACGTGGTATTGTATCATAGTATGAAGAAAATACAGGACAAAATGGCAGTGGAAAAAATGACAATTTTTTAATAACTGTCAGTTTATGGAGTCAAAGTAAATTAACGGTACAACTGTGTTCTGTAGACTTTCAGAACATATAATGAAAGTCTGGTATCAATGACACTAATCGCCTTAGCCAAGTTTCATGTCTTCGTGCCTTTCCTGTCCCGGCACGGCAGAAGAAAGAACCCGCTAATTTAGGAAGTTAGACTACTTGAGTGAGTGTGTCACAATGAGTGAGTTAATTATCAAATGATTGCTATGGCAGGAAATCACTCTGTGTGACCAAAGCTGAGCTCTTATTCATTTTGGCTGTGAATGAAGGGTAGCGAATGACAAAAGAAAGAACTCGCTAAAAGATGGGTTCATTCCACGTCAATCCCCAGTCAGACCGAATGATTTGCACTTGCAATTTCGTCTCTGTTATTTGGAGTATTTCTGGGGTTTAAAGCTGGTATTATTCCAGATTTCTTGTGTAGTATTTTTCGTGAGTGTTTTTGGCATTTGTGCATCGTGAAATTTTGAGTTGATTCGTCAGATTTCGCTGTTCGCGGCGGTTTCTTGTTTGCCTTGGTTAGCTCGGCTGGGTTGACCGAGATCACCATTTTCATGTTGTAGATAGATGGCGCTGAATTGAATATGACATTGTCATACGGGGCTTTAGGGTCTTCGAAAGCACTGCGCATTTGCGTGCACTTCGTCATCCATCAGTCTTACCGCGTATAGATGACCGAGATGGTTACAGGTTGACAACTGCGTTGATATACAGCGCGGGCTATTTTTAAAGTTTACAACTGTTATTTTTGTTTGTTTGTTCGAATTAATCTTTGCTGGAGCTACATAGGTGGGAGTTTTGCTTTTTTTTGGCTTGTAATCCCGGCTGGGTTGACCTTGGCGTACATGTAGATCACCATTTTCCTTGTGTGGATAGATGGCGCTGTGTTGATTATAACATTGTCATACGGGGCTTTTGGGGTCTTCGAAGGCACTGTGTTAATATATAGCTCGGGCTATTTGCAAATCTGTTTACAACTGTTATTAGTTTTTTTATTCGTTTGTTTGGTTGTTCGAATCATGGAGTTAAATAAGGAGGAGAGAGCACTGGGTCAGATCAATGTGTTCAATGTACGATTCCGCCACAGCAGGGATTCGTCGGATTAGCCTGTGTGTATTTGGGAGATTAAAGCAGGTTCGGTCATGTTCGGTAGTTGTCGGGTTCCCGCGCATGCGCCCCATCGACGTCATCAAAGCTATTATAAGTTGAGTGTATTGGAAATGTGAATTGGTACTTAGCCGCCCGCTGTGCACGCCGCCGGGAAGTGTTGAGTTTGACCATGGAGAGAAAGAAAGATCACTTTGACCCAACAGTGATAGGCACATCACTTACATCGTTTCTATTATAAATTATATTAGGATTTTAAATTTTTCCAGCTTGACACTTGCTGAAAACATGTTTCATATGATGAGGTTATATGCGTGTATCATCACACGTACCGTTCTCAAATTATGAAAGAACCATTGTTTCAGATCATGCCGGCAAACAGAGATTATTCAATTCGAATGTGCGAGATTAAGTGGAATCCGTGAGAGGTGATGAACTCACAAAGGAAGACTGACACATTAACACGCCTTGACAGTTCTCACTAACCGAAGTTGTTCCACATGCAGGTCCATTTTTCTGCCGTGAGAAAGATTATATTCGTTGTGCTGAAGGTGTTGCTCTTGGTCAGAAAATTTCGTAAATAAGTTGTCGAACATGTATTTTCAGCTCTTATATATCAAAATTTTAGCAGCAGACGCTCACCGTATACAATATAGAGGCCATATTCGTTTGTAATAGATACAGGATGTGTTTATTATGCTTCCCGTTCTCAAATCCTCTTTTTGCCTCAATAATTGGGTAGAAATTATTTTTACTCACCAGGGAACCATTCCTCGTTTCCGTTAACGAGATTGTTTATTTTAGCATAATATGCTTACTTGATCTCAAGCTTTTTAAGTTAGCATATCCATGGAGTTAAATAAGTCTTATTTAACTCCATGGTATAACGTAATTAGAATAAAATGAACTGTTAATATTCGTCAGCCTATATAATAGCTTTAATACCGATGCCCGTCAAGGGCCAGAAGTGAACTTCAATACACAAGTATTGAAGATCACTTAGCGATTAGCAAGCAGGGGGTAAAACGGCCTTGGCTGACTCATTAGTTAATAGCTTTGAGGCAGCGCAAAAGCGGAAAAAGGCAAATCTAGTGTTTACAATATTGCATTTTATCCAAATTCAGGCTTCCGGACCCTAAAATGGTAAAGACTGATATGTACTCTTTTATTTGATCTTGAACGCAAGCACAAAATGTGTCATTTTTGAAATGCGGAAATTCTGTTAATTCGGCGGTGAAAATGATGTATTTTCTGTTTGTGGCAAAATTGCCCATGTATTTTAAATGGGGTTTTTGAGAATTTTTCTATCGTTTATATTTTTAGCTAATCCAACCGGACCCTCATGTGCTATTCGTTTCCACATTCGCTGTACTTATACTAAGTTCCCTGCAAATTTTTGTCTTGTTGAGAAATGCGGAAGTTGTAGAAAAACGATAAAATATACAAAACGACAGTATGATTCCAAAGTCCTGTAACTAAGCTACGAATGGTCATATTCTGATTAATGAAATATGCTCATATTCAGTATGACTTCAAATTGCCTAATATTTGTGTTGCGCATAATTAATGCATCCTTATTTTTACGTAGAACTACTGCGCATTTTTAATTTCAACTTCCGTTGATGTTTTCTGCGGCTAATAAGAACCAACGACTCGGTCGGCGGAATCATACATTGAACATCAAACGGACAGATCGTGACTGACGGCCATTCAGAATACAATAGCTCTGCGGG